>VMDO01001353.1:56309-121912 GCA_007922755.1 Pedetes capensis | reverse complement strand
TGAGTTGGGTCCAATTCATAATGACCCTAGGTACCACAGAACTCCCTGACACTGTGCCAAGTCTGGCACTACTGTCAGTATTTATCTGCTATTTACAGGGTTTTTGATGGCTGACTCTTTCGAGATTGTTTCGGGAGTGGGCTGCCAGCACCTTCTCCTATTTTTGTGGTGCTGGGGATCAAATCCAGGGCTTCAGAAAGTGCAAAGCAAGCATTCTACCAACTGAGCTAAACCCCAAGCCACTCTCTCATGTTAGCCAGAATTTAAGATTAATGCTATTTTAACTGCTTTGAAGAAATAGAACATTATCAGTGAACTTCTTGATAAAGAAACTTTTGAAGACTTAACTTGATCTAACTGTAAAGAAAAACTGAGCATTAAGGAGAGAATCCCCTGCATGCCAACTTTTAAAATGTGTTAAAGTTTTCTTTTCTCAGAAATCAAAAATCAGAAATCAAAACTATTTACAGAAGTTTTTTAAAAAATGTAAAATCACCTGGAGATTTTGCAAGTGATGCATGGAATACTGAAAAATTGATCAATGCATATGATGCAAGGAAGAAATTAGAGATAATTGGAGCAATAACATTCAGTTCAGCTGCAAAAGAAACATAAGGTAAATTTAGTGACATTTAAATTTTTTAAATTATGAACTATTTCAAATATTTAAATAGCAAAATAAACATTTCTATACCTACCATTAGACTGAAATAATATTTATATTTTTCCATAAATACATCATATACTTTACTTTTCAGAAATCAAACTTTATGTATAGTTGAAACCCTTTTATCTCACTATTCCAAGCTTGGTATATTCCTTTCAATTGTATCATATATAATTTTACTACACATGTATAGTCTTACATTGTACAGTACCATTTGGGATGTTTTATAAGTTACATAAATAATATCATATTGTATCATTCTTTCATTTGATTGTTCACATTTATTCTATCTGAAGTTCATATCTGAAAACCAGGTTTATTCATATTTTTACCATTGCACATTACTCTGAAATTTCATGCTTCTGTTCATTTAGGTTGTCTGCATTTTACACTGCTATGATGATAATGGAAACATTCTTGTAGAGGCACTGAGACAACAAATCCAAGTCTCCCTAAAGTGCATACCTAGAAACAAAACTGTGGGACCATGGGAAACTTTGGTGGCATCACTGACTTCCAATGTCAACTAATCTAAGGGGTTCGACAATTCTTTTTTAAATTTCAAAGTTTAATGTCTTCTTTAGCAGTGAAGACCCACAGGCCCACTTGTCATCAGAGGCAAAAAAACACATCAACAGAAGCATTACCTTCCTGATGGTCATTTGCATCCTTGCTTTATGGTATTACCAAATTTATTTTAGGAACAAGAATCTAGGAGTTCCCTCTAGCCATGATGGTAACTTAATGATGATAAAAATTTTAGCAAATATCAAGCACTAGTATTTGAAGTACTTTACATATTATTTAATTTGATTAGAAAGAAATTAGTATAACAATCAAAGTAACATTTTATTAATAATTCAATATTTGTTGTTGGTTGTGGTTGTTAGGTGCAGCTGAGTCAGCTCCAACTCATAGTGATCCTATATACAACAGACAAAATACTTCCCTGACACTGTACCATGCCTGGCATTATTGTCAGTGCTTCTCTGCTGTCCATAGGGTTTTGAATAGCAGATTGTTTAGGGAATGGGTTTCCAGGTCCTTTTCCCTAGTCTGCAGTACCTAGTAGTCCCAGGCAGTTTCCCATCCAAGGACTAACCAAGGCTGACCCTTCTTGGCTTCCAAGATCAGGTGAGATCAGATGCCAGGGTGCAATGGCTGCAGACATTCAATATTTAGAACACTATAAATGCCACAAAATCTACATTAACACACCATTTATATAACTAACCAATTAAGATGAATCCAAGGGCAATTAAGAATGTTAAGATGTAACCACGAAGAGGTTCATTATTTTTTCCATAACCTTTAGCAAACATCTGGAAAGCTGGGTAGATGTTGTCCTTACACAGAGCCTAATGAAAAATGCAAACATTAAAATACACTGAAATTAAGACATACAAATTTGCTTATAGTTACAATAGGCTAATCAGGAATGGAAACCAAATTTCTAATTTCTGATCCTCTTTCTTTCATGTCTCATGGTGCTTCACCTACAAATTGTAAAGGAAGTTTAAGCATTTCAAACATTAGAAGAGTAGCTGCTTTAGAATATTGCCTAAGTTTTATCTCTTACTCTACTCTTGTGTTGAAACTGTTTTATTAAACTGGGAAGAGTGGCTCATGCCTGTAATCCCAGTGACTCGGGAGGCAACGGCAGGACGATCACAAGTTGCGACTAGAGGTAGTCTGCGTAATTCAGCAAGACCTTGTCTCAAAAAGTAAAAAAAAAAAAAAAAAAAAAATGGGCTGAGGGTGCAGCTCAGTGGTCCAACACTTGCAAGACATGCACATGCAAGGTCCTGGGTTCAAACCCCCAGTACCGGGGGGAAAAAAAAAAAAAAAAAGAAACTGTTTTATTTATAAAGAGGGAATCAGAGAGGCAAGCACACAAATAAAAGTACCATAAAATAAAAGGATGTTGGAAGCTTGATAAGTATGACATAAGTGTAATCTATGGCTTAAGAAAACAAAGTCCAAATAAAAAACCTAAAGCAGATAAAAAAATGCTAATTATAAAACTTAATCATTTTTCTTAAAACATTACCAAACATTGTGCTAAGAAATATATTCCACACCTTTACTGTACTTACTAGCTAAAACTACAACATTAAGAACAAGCCTGCAGAATCAATGTTTCATTTGATTTAATAAAAAATATTTCCTAATCAATGTCAGCTGTTTGTTTAATGCTCATTAAAAGGAAAGAATGTTCATCCTATTTATCATTATACCCTTAGCAGTTAATGCAATGTGAGGTGCACATTAGGCATGCAAATATCTGTAAAACATAACATTCATATTGACATCATGTTAACTGAAACAAGATACTTTATTATTTCCAATATATGGTCTTAGACTGCATTTCTAATCCTTGACAACGACCTTAACAATATATCCTAAATATGTCAAAAACCAAAACTCCATCATTTCTAAAAAGACAACTCAAAGACTATACCTTGAGTATAGGTAAATGCACAAATGTTTGCATATACATATTATTCATATACATAAAATTTATACCAATTTTGATACATGTGCAGATATATATATATATATATTACATACATATGATGTTGATAGATCCAACTAATTTGAAAATAGCACAATCCTGAATTGTGAAATATTACTTTAACTCTCCCTTTAATAATACCTATAATATGAAAATACTTACCTGAAATATTTTGGGAGCACTCACAAGAGATGCTAATGCTGAAGAAAGGGTGGCTGAAAAGATACCTGCAGAAATTAATGGTGCAAATCCTGACACCATGCTCATTACCTTAAATAAAAGAGACAGAAATAGAAAATAAGTCTTACAAACAATTTGAAAAAGAATACAATATAATGTAGTCACAACCTAATTATTCTAAAAAAGGAAACTAACATGGGGGATAATCTGATAATAACTACAATGGCAAGTTCACTAAAAATTTCTGAAACCAATTCATCACTAGTCCTTAACTTAAAAAAATCTTTTCCTTTTGTAAAATTTCCAACACACACAATGGCAGACAAAAGAAGATAATGAAGCACCAACTATCCATCACCAGGCTTCAACAATGATCAACTTAGAGACAATCCACACATTATTTTGAAATAAATCCCAGTTATTCGATGCATAAACGTTCACTATGTACTTCTAACAGGTATGAGACTTGAAAACTGTACTGAAATACCATTGTCCCAGTTTAAAATTTAATCATTCCTTTTTAGTACCACATGTCCAGTGTACAAATTCCCTCAATTATCCCTCTTTTCTTGACCCTTCTAAAATAGGTGGGTTTTTTTTCTTTTTTCTTTTTTTTTTTTTTTTTTCAGCAGAGAATGGTGGAGTAAACTTGTATTCCTACCACTTGGGAGGCTGAGGCAGGAGGATTTTGAGTTCAAGGCCAGCATGGGCTACACAGCAATTTTCAGGCTAGCTTGAACTACGTAGTGAGACCCTGTCTCAAGAATGAATGAATGAATGAATAAATAAATAAAATAAGTTTGTTCAAATCAGCACCCAAAAGGATTACATTTAATTTATGTATCTCTTAAGTCTTTTTCAATTTCAAGTTCACACATTTTCCTTTTATTTATTATTTTATGCCACTTCTCCTCTCAAGATCCTACATTCTAAAATTTGTGACTATATCTCTACTGCATTATTTAACTTGTTCCTTTCATTTATCTATTTCTAGTAAACCAGTAGTTAGATGTAGACAGTCAAACTTCAGTATAAGTTCTTGGCAAGATCTACTTCCATCAGGCAGGTTGTTTCTTTCTATGATGTTAAGATAGTATCGTGGTTATTTTAAAGTCCTATCTTCAAGAATTAAAGGTGGAAATATTTCCAGCTGAAAGAATGTGATATAAAGTTTATAGTTTGCCTCTAAATAATCTGGGGTGTAAGGAGTTATAAATGAAACAAAATTAGTCACGTATGGATAACAGATGGTACTAGACAATGTACATTAGGTTCATTATATTATTTTCTCTTTGTACATATTCAAACATTCCCTTAGAAAGATTTTTTTTAAATCGATAATAACAACAAAAAAGAATTGATCATTTGGATCATGAGAAGACAATCAGATATATCCAAACTGGGGGACACAATGCAAAGGAATCTCAATGGACTATTCTAATTGTCAATACCATAAAGATTAAGACAGGCTAGGAACTTCCCTAGATTAGTGGATAGATAACTAAATGCTATGTGTGATCCTAGCTTGGATCCTGGATCTGGGGAAAAGAAGTACATTACTGGCACAAGTGAAATAACAGAATTTTATCAATGTTAATTTTCCTAAGTGGGATAACTATACCATGCTTACAAAGAATGTCTCAACCACTTCAAACTGATTGTGATGTCTGTAACTTATATAACTGAGGAGGAAAAAAATACAGAGAAAGGTAAAACAATTGGGGCAAAATATAAACAATTAGTAAATTTTACTGAAAGATAGCAACACAGGTATTCATTACAGAGTTCCTTCTGTATCTTTGAAATTTGTCCAAATATAAAATTGAGGTGAAGGAGTTGTTTGGTGGATTCAAGAATTGTCAGCTTGATCCATCCATTATAAATTTCCCATCAATAAATGGTGATGATTGGCTAAGTACATCACTTAATTAGGGTTAATTTATCTTTCATTTATGTTGACTAAGAATATGCCCACTGAGGTGAAAGAGATAAGGAAATCAGGTTTAAGCCATTTATAACTATCATACACTTGACTATAATTTAATATATAAAACTGTGTAAAACTAGCTACGGTAATAATTCCTAGCTATGATGCATATACTACTACTTTATTTAAAATATCTTGTCTTGTATCTTCTAGTAGACATATATGAAAAATTCATATCTTAAATGTTTTAAGATACATTAGCATCAACTCCTCTGAAATACCTGGGGAGAAAAAGAACTTGAAAAGATGCTTTGCTGTTCAGCCCTTTCATAAAACTTTGGCAAATTTCATATATGTCATCCATTTTTCATGACCACTGTTTTTCACAGTAATTAAAGTTACCTCATCTAGAAAATTGTCAACTCTACCTTAGGAAAGAGATTATAAAGGACAAGGTGAGCAAAGACTAAAAATGAATAGACTTAATTTCTGTTACATCTACAAAATTCCACTCCTGTCTGTAATGATCTCGCAGTTAAATTAAGTGCAAAGTCAGGCAATAATGAAGGAAGGAACCAAGAGTTGATATATAGGGCAAAACTAACATCATAGCATCACAAATAAGTGTATCTCTCAGCTTTCATGTCAAAAAAAAAAAGCACTTTTTCCTTTTTGTTATCAGCACTAAATAAAACTAAATAATGATCTATGCTTAGCATCTGGAAATACTACATGATAGGGCCTGCTAGGGTTCTGGTTTCCTGGTTAAATATCTACCCATACACCCTGCACTTCCCAAATTTTAATGGTGAAATAGGATGATACTGAATGTAAATAATAGTAATATAAATGTTGCCTATAATATACAGTAGAATTACAGATGAAAAACAGGTTGGGTGCTGTGGCCCATGCTTATAATCCCAGTGACTTGGGAAGCTGAGGCAGGGCGGTTACAAATTAAAAGTCAGAGGCAACCTGTGCAACCTAATGTGGCCCTGTTTCAAATTAGAAAATAAGAGGGCTGGTAGTACAGCTCAGTGGTAGAGCACTTGTTTAGCACTGTGCAGACCCTGAGTTCAACCACCAACTACTGCCAATTAAAAAAGAAAAAAAAATGAAAAGCAATACGGTCATATCATTGATGGGGGGAGGGGAAGAAAGATGAAAGTAATAAAAAGTGACAAATAAAATGAATAATATGTACGGGAGTGTGTTATGGTGAAAGAAGCACCGAATAAAGAAAGAGAGTAGGGTAAGCATGTGCCCATGTACATGTTTATAGACACAATAACTGAAGTCCAGAATGGACAGATGGCAGTGGGACTTAAGTATGAAGGCTTCAACTGGCAAAACAACAAAGTTCACATTTTGTTTATTGGGCAATGGCAGAGTCAAAGGTTTCAGAGGGTACTGAAATGTAGAAATATATTAACAAACATAAAACTCTATATAAAATTAAAAATTTAAGATCAACAAGATATCCTAAATTGCACCAGGCATGGTGGCACATGCCTGTAATCCCAGTGATTTGGGAGGTGAAGGCAGAAGGCTAGTGAGGTGAAGGCCAATGGCAACCTGTGTATCTTGACTCAAAATAAAAAATTAAAAATGCGCTAGGGGTGGGTGGAGCCCAATGGTATAGCGCTTGCAAAGTGTGTGCAAGGCCCTGGGTTTAACCCCAAAGTACTGAGGAAAAAAAGGAAAAGATATCCTAAATTACCCTCAAGTATGGAAAGTTAATTATAGTTAACAAGGCACTATAAACTGTGGCTTGTATAGATTTTTTATCATGTAGACTCCAGCTTATATGTTACTTAGTTATGTTCTACCCACCATTCTTCTTTCTCCAAATGACAAATGATTTATATTTTTATAGGATTTTCTTCACTGGTTTGTATTGCTTTACAGCATTGAAATTTTTTATTTACATATGTTACTTATACCAAACTCTGCTTTGCTTGAATGAGTCCATACTAGATTTGATAAAGACAACACACTTTTATATTTTATGGCGACAACACAGAAATCTGACTGGCATTTTCGGTTGCTGGGCAGAGACCAATGTTTGTGCCTGTCATACACAATATCAGTGTCAGAACTGGCTTGAATCATTATCTGGACATGAATGCTTTCTTTCATTCCTACAATTTTGCCTAATCTTATGACTAGAAAACACAAATGTCTATTACATAATTGAGTCAAATATTTATAAGTACTGAAAGTGCAGTCAATTGCTCAAACCTATATAATAGAAAATAAGAATGCTATTAAAAATTTCAGTTGAAAAGTTCTACTATACAGTTATATCCTATACAATATACACTGAGTTCTGGATATATTCAGATTCTCTATTATTCTGTTTACTATATTTACATAATACTGGGAAAATTGAGAAGCAAAATTTCTACTTTTTTACTTGGAATTATCAGAATCCCATATTCTATAAATTTACCACAAAATATTTTGTTTCAATCTGATTCTACACCATAGTGCTCTTCCTACCATCCTAGGACTTAGCAAATTCTCAAAATTCCTTTATCTGATCTTTTTTCAATGTCTAAAAGCCCATAAATATGGCAGACTAAAATTTCATTTCACTTTCAATATCTTAATAGAGTTAAATAATAAATACCAGAAGAACTGACAGTCCCCAAAACTTGACATTACTAATTTTTAAATAGTTCATGTTTGAAAAGTTCACTAACTTTCAAGTATCCTTTCAGAATTCAATTCTGTTAAATCTTGGTTTGGTACAGTATGGCTTTATATGCACCATATCTAATACTACTATTGATACTGATCGATTTTTTTTTTTAAAGAACAGTTACATATAAAACAAGTATGGAGACACCACTAATTAGAAAGAACCTAAAATCACTAGAACAATTTTGGAAAAGGATAGTGTAGAAATAATTAATCTATCTGACTTTAAATAGAGTAATCAAGACTGTGGTACTGGCAAAAGGACAGACACAAAGTTCGGTGGAACAGAATTAATGGAATCAAGAAATGAATCCACAAATATGACTTTACATGTTAGATGTTTTCTTGCTTTCTGAAATAGCATACTACATATGTACTACATATATACACACACTATAAATTATGCCCTATCATAAAAGCGTTACCCTCAGGGGCTTTTTGTTCATGAACATCCTCAGATTTTGCCCTTTCAAATTTTTCAGTTTGCTATATTAGCATTACACAGTTTTGGGGGGTATAAAGTAACAATAGACCTTCCTTCTAATTTTTAGGTGTATTCTGAATTGTCAGATTTAATAGCAGTCTAACCCTTAGTTAAATACAGAATGTCTGTACGATATAAACATGATGCTCACCTGAAAGTTGTTCATTAGGCCATAGGAACAAGCACTGCTTTCACAAGATGAAAAGTCAAAGTTTAATTTGCAGGCTGCAGAAGTACAGTTTGTTAGCTCTGTTACAATGGTGTCATTAACATTGCCAGTAGCATCCCGAACGACACAAGAACCTGAAGCACAAGTGACAATGAGAATGATATAGCTAACATCTACATTCATTATAGAATTATGTGTAATTCTACTTTATGATTATATACAATCATAATGCTCTGGAGGCTGAGGCAGGAGAATTGTGAGTTTGAGGCTAGTCTGGCCTATATAGACTTTGTCTCAAAAAACAAAAATAAAAAACTCCTAAAGTGTGTGTGTGTATGTACTTATATTCACACACACACACATATAAAAAACATTTATAACAGCATACACTATTTACAGTGTGTGTGTGTTTGTATGTGTGTGTGTTTGCATGGGTGTATATGTATTTCACCCACCAGTACTAGGTGATGAAAACAGGGCCTTGGGCATGCTAGGTAAGCATACTACCACTGACCTGCAACCCTAGCTCCTTTTTAATTTTTTATATTGAGAAAGGGTTTCTCATCAAGTTGTACAGGCAGTCTCTGGCCTCAACCTCAGGGTCCTTGTGCCTCAGCCTCCAGAGTTGCTGGGATTACAAGTGTGAGCCATGGCACCTGGCTAAGATATTTTTACCTTGAACAGAATATGGGAAGTATCAGAGTCTCCAATATCTAAGTAATGAAACTGAATCTTCTGTAAAGAATAGTATTTACACCTAACTACTTTATTAAAAACCTTATAAATTTAGTGTGGAAAATGGCATATTAGCAAAAATATTTCATGGTCTATTTGGTTAAGATGCCCTTAAACAAATATAAAAACATTGTGTTGAAAGAATACCAAATAAGAAATATTTTCCTATAATCCACATATTTTTATACTTGAGATATGGTCAAAGATGAGATGTCAAGTAATATCAAATTTTTATGAGGAAACTGTGAATTATTAATATGTGAAATATTAATGAATTATAATTCTATTTAAACTGTGTCAAATAGGATTACCCTGATAATAATATATGATATCTGAGACTTTCTTAAAAATAACCTACAGGGGCTGGAGACATAGCTCAGTGGTAGAGAATTTGCCTAGCATGTGGAAAGCCATGGGTTCCATTCCTAGCTTCACGAAAAAACAAAACAAAAAGACCATGAACAAGTGATTGGATATAGATGAAATAAGATTAACCACATACTAATAAGTGTTTTGAACTTTCTTGGAAGTGGGTGACAGTTACAATTAAATCAGTAGAAAATGTTCTCTACTTTTGTGTAAAATTGAGAACTCCCAAAATAAAACATGTAAAATGCTACCTTGAAATAAGTACTTCAGTATTTGGAATAATATATAATGTACAGTTAATGGTAATTACCATTCTTTAGACTTGCATGTTAGCAAGTATTATTCATTATATATGACAAAAATTATGGGCATTAAATATGGACAGGATAATAAACAGAAAACTAAGTTTGAAGCACAGAATATCTTCAAGACTAGACAGATTACACAGTTCTTGATTCTTCACTTTCTTCCTCTACCTTTCAACAAAGTATTTGCAAAACTATGTCTCCCTAAAGGTACGCCTGAAACCATTAGGGAATGGGGCAGAGAACAGAGCCCTGCAACTCGAAACAGCCTGAAAGCAGCTACATTTCCATGTGCACCATATTCCAATGTTCCATACCTGCAATTTTGGGGGTGAAAAAAGTTCTGTTGCTTTGAACTAGTTACATAACCACTGGTAAAAAAGCTGTCTTTACTGGCCGCACTACTGAACAGCAGGGAGAATGAGCTACTCTTTTTGCTTTAAGGGATAGCATTCACAGAATGAAATGAACATGAGGGCTAATAGTTTCATAGGGTCACATCAAAATAGACAATGTTTATCTGTAGCAACAAGTTGTATTAAAAGTTGAAACATAATCAATTATAACATTCTTTGTTAAAGCTAAATTTTACTTAGTTTGTTGTTGTTATTGTTAAGTGCCGTACAGTCAGATCCAACTCATAGTGATCGGGTCCAACTCATAACAACTCTAAGTACAACAGAATCAAACAATCCCTAACATTGTGCCATTCCTGGCACTACATCAGTGGTTCTCTGCTATTCATGGGGTTTTCAATGGCCGATTGTTTTGAGGATTGTTTCAGGAGTGGGCTGCCACGTCCTTCTCCCACTTTTCTGGTGCTGGGGATCAAACCCAGGGCCTCAGAGTACGGAGCAACCACTCTACCAACTGAGCTAAACCCTAGCCCCCTTTATTTAACTAGTTTTTTTCATAGCATATTTCAGAGATTTACGTATAGATTGTTAGTAATAAATAAAATCCAAAATTATTTTAAAAAGCCAGTTCACCTTGTTATATTATTAACATTTCTAACTTCAGTGAAATTTCAAAATTACATTGATAATAGCAGCAAAGTTTGTAAACATTTCTGTCATTATATCCCAACAAATTAGGGAATATATGGCAAAAAAGAAATATTCTTACTAAAAGATAATGGAAAGGCAGTCATGAAGACAGTCAGTCTAGGGTTTATGTTTTTTCTTTTCATGCTGAGGACTAAATCCAGGGCCTCATGCATGCCTAGCCCAAGTTTGTGATTCTATAAACTAAGATTTACTTTCATATTCTGTTTGAGAAATTTAACTGTAAAACTTGACTTTTAGAGTTTAGAAATATAAAACAAGGCTTACATTTCAAGAATACCTGTTTTCCCAGCTAAAGTATATAGTTTAATATATACTAAACTTAAGGCAATTTACCTACAATCAATATATGCAAATTGTGTGTAAATTATTAGCAATTTACATACAGTTTTCTGGCCAGTTATGTTTCAGTAAATTTAAAGACTTCCATTATAAATGCCTTTAACTTTCTTTATTTAAGAAAAAAGATAAAACTCTTTTCCATGAAACAATTTTTTAAAGGAAGTGCCATTATCTTTTGTAGCAAATTTTCTGAGCTTCAGTTCTCTCCTCTATAAATAGGGATTTAGAGACTAGTTAACCACTTATGTCCTTTTAAGTTCCAAAATGCTACAATCCCTTGAATATAATAAGATGGTTTCAAAGTCATTTTTGTTCTAGTAAGATTTTAGTAAGATTTCTTATTCAACTTAGTATGTTTTATTCTTTAAAATCTGTTTTTACAGTAAAAAATGGCAAGCATTACTTAATGGTCTTGATAATTTTATTATATGAAGATAGACATAACTACTATAAATAAATATACTCAGAAATTTCTAGAGATCCTAAAATTCACTTATTTCCACATATAAATTATGCTTTTTATAAATATATTTCAATGAAATCTAAGTGTTTACACATATGATTTTACATATCTTTCTAATCTTCTATAATACATAAATCCTAGAAAAGATACAATAAAGCATTTAGTGGTTTAATGTCTATAAATATCACTACTAGTTTTCTTAAAACAACTCTATGCCTTCTTATTCAAATATTTCAGAGAAGTTATAATGTCATGAAAATAAATATTTATATTAATATATATCATGAAACTTCTGAGACACATAAATGAAAAGCTACTTACCTACAGATACTGCAATTCCTATGTAAACCAATGTAGTAATTAAAATGGCTAGAAGTGTTCCTTTGGGTATGGCTGACTGAGGATCCTAGAAGACAGGAAGATTTTTAAAAAAATCTATCTTTAATAAGAAATAAATGTATACTACTTTTTAACACATACATAATTGATATAGTACTTTATAATACTTACTGCAAGATCACCTGAGATATTTGCTCCAGCTAGAATACCAGTTGCAGCAGGAAAAAAGATGGCAAACACTGAAAAGAAAGTCTCCTCATCTCGAAAATCTGGTCCAAAGTTCTCATTAAATATTTCAGCTGTGAAGAACAGATATTTTTAACAATTAATGGACAGCAGGTTAGATAAGGTTCGGAGTAACTGATATATATGATCCCCAATGTTTCTTCAGTTCAAGTAATTGGTAAATTCTTGTGTATTTCCAATTCAAATAGTAGTGGTCTCCTTTTCTTATATGAGGAAATCATTTACCATCAAAATAGTGATCTGATCTGGGCCAGGTCCCATTTTTTTGTATATCTCAAGAATTTTTAAAGAACCTTTGAATTGATTGTTATCATTAGTCCAAATGTAAATAAAAGTGTGGATAACCCCCTCAATCTTATAGGTCAAAGAAATGAGAAAGGAGGTAAGGAAACAAATGAAGTACCATACTATCATACTGGAACCAGCCTCCTTCCCTAAAACTTCCAACTTACTTTACTGTCTGTATGGGACTTGGTCCATAGTTTTCTCTATTCTTTAGTTGATCCATACCAGATAATTTTAGCTAAGGTGCCCTAAGTAAAGAGCCTTTCCATTTCAATAATAAAAGTTTCAGTGAGTTCTTACTATTTTAATCTATTCTGAAAGTTAAGCACTGACACTAATTAACTGTCATTTCCAATATTTGAACATCTATCATGTATCAGGTACTGCACTAGAGATGTTTAGTATCTCAAAGTGTTTAGAAATACAACATGAATAAGCTAGACATGGTGTCTGCCCTTATGGAATTCAAGAGTCTTGATAGGGAATTACAAAATAAGAAACGGGTCATTATAAATAGCAATCAATGCACAGGGTATTGTGATAAATAATAAAAGAGATTCTAATTCAATGTGGTTATAGAGGCTAAAGAGATATAACTGAGATAATATCTAAGCTGACAATTTAATGAGCAATAATAAGCAATGTAGTGACAGGAAAAAAGAGTACACAAGTATAAACACCTGAGGTAGGTAGAGCTTTAGCTCTTCTGAAGAATTTAAAGGAATAGTTCTTACACTAAGAGGGAGAATGAAATGAGACTGAAGAGACTACCAGGAGTCAGATTATGCAAAATTAAATAGAAATTTAAATTTTATTCAAAATAAAATGGCAGGGTCAGAAACATGAATAGTATGATATGATTAATGTTGTGTGGATGCTGTGTAGGCAACAGACTGAGGAGTCAACATCCAAAACAGAGAGACCAATTACGGGGTTATTTTAGTGATTCAGTCTATAGATTGGAGAACAGTGCACTAACAGAGAAGGGCTAGAAATTAAGGGAGGAGGTAATAAACAGGAAGCACTGAAATGCCAGATTCTTCTGCTTGCTGAGATGGAAAAGTTTGAGAAGAAATAGGCAGGAAAGACATCAAATAAGCATAGATACGTATGTTTTGATTTTAAAGGACAGACTCAAAAATAGAATCATGTCAGTCCCCTGATAGTTACTTTGAACCATCAGAGTAGATACCACCAGGAAAGAACATAGTTAGCAGGCCCAGGATCATATTCTGTGCAATTCTGCATTTAAAAGACAAGAAGAGGAGACAAAGTAATAGGAGTAATAGTCACAGTAACGACTGAAATAGAACATTAAGGGTGCCTGATACCAAATCAAACAAGAGAAGTGTTTCAAGAAAGAAAAAAGACAATTAGGAGGAATGTTGCACTATATGATCATGCATGACTTTGACAGGCAGATTCCACATGAGAGTGATTAAAAAAAAGAAAGAAAGAAACATTTGGTTAAAGTCTGACAGGGATTAAGCTATGCATAGTCTGCCTCAAATATGCCCTCTACAGATTACATTTGAATTACAAGGAAGAAAATGGCAACTTCAAAACAGAGAAACCTTCTAGGAATCACTTTATTACCTGGAAATTAATACCATAAGTGGGGAAAACTGACATCACATGGACCTCCTTCTCTGGTGCACTGAGGAGGACACATTGTGCACGCAGTGATGACCACAGATTTTGGTGAAAGACCCTTCTTACATCAGAAAGAAAAAAGCAAAGAGGATAAACTGAAAACTACTATTAGGTAATCATGTGGTGAGGAAAGATGAATAACCTGAATCTACTGAAACAAAGCAGATAAGTCCACCTGGAGAGACCTAAACCATAAACCCCAGTACTGCTGACATCATAAAAGACAAAGAAAGCTAATGAGGCTGAAGATTATACAAAGACTCATCTTAAAAAAGGAAAGTGAAGCCCGGCACAGTGGCGCATACCTGCAATCCCAGTGGCTCAGGAGGCGGAGGCAGGAGGATCGCAAGTTCGAGACCAGAGGCAGTCTGTGTAACTTAGCGAGACCCTGTCTCAAAAAGTAAAAAATGGCCTGGGGGCACAGCTCAGTGGTCCAGCACTTGCAGAGCATGCACACACGGGGCCCTGGGTTCAACCCCCAGTACCACAAAAAAAAAAAAAAAAAAAAAAAAGGAAAGTGAAGAGACGTAAGAACTGAATGCAACTGATCCTGGACAGGAAAAATAAAACTTGCTATTAAGACCTTTGTAAAGATAATTCAAAAACATCTGTACATGGACCATATGTTAGATATTAGTATCACACCGAAGTTAAATTTCCTGAATTGCTCTTTTCTTTAGTAGATACAAGTTGAAGAACTTAGAGGTAAAAAGTCATGATTTCTGCAACTTCTCTAAAGAGGTTCAGGAATCATAGCAATAGCTAGCTAGATATGTCACAAGAACTGAGGGTGGTGGTTTTACTAAAAGTACTGACTTTTCATTTAGGCCTGCAAATGTGCAATGGGTGGGTAGCTAAAAATAGGACAAAAACTTGGCATCTCTGCCTCCATTTTGCATCTGTGTGCTTTGTTATAAGTCATTCTTTTCTTAAGGTAACCAGGGCCCACCTGACCAATCCTAAAATAATGAACAACCAGACCACAGTTTGACCAAGACTGATCATGCTTCTTTAAGGATGACAATTACTAGAGTAACTTTATAATACAGAGGCAAAAGTTTTGATGCAGAGAATTAAGTAGATCTTGAAAAGATAATAGAAATGCCTTTAGGAAGGAAAGGAAATAAGATCTAAAAAATAGCAGTGGCACCAGACTTTGGTGAAAGACCCTTCTTACATCAGAAAAAAAAACTCAAAGAGGATAAACTGAAAACTACTATTAGGTAATCATGTGGACTGCCAAGCTTATCAACATAACTTTTTCACTGCTGACACTCCCATAGTAAAAAGAAGAGAGTCACACAGGATCAACCATCAAAAAGTCACATTCCAACATATATTTAAATTCATCAACCTTAAATTGAGATAAGCCCAGATGTGTGACTTGAATACAATATATTCTATTATTGCATATTGTATATACTACATAATTGCATAATATCTAAGTTGTCAGAGATCTGAAAGAAAAAGGAAATGAAAAATGCTGCTTAGCAGGTATTTGTACATATCTTTAAATCAATCACTCATGGTAAGAAGAAAACATAATTATTGGGAGTACTTTTACAAGTAAGCATCCACTATAATTTTTAATACTTTTTTAGAAATAGAAGTGACAAACATATCTTCAAAAATATATACTATAGAAAAAAATTAAGCCAAGTGGTACAGCACATGCCTGTAGTCCCAGCAATTCAGGACGCTGACACAGGAGGAGCATACGTTCATAGCAAGGGGCAGCCGAAGCAACTTAGAGAAACTTTTTCAAAATAAAAACTAAAGAAGGGCTAAAGGTACTGCTCAGTGGTACAGCACTTGCCTAGCACGGGTGAGATGCCCTAGTACTGGAAGAAAACTTGAAGTGAAAAAAAATTACTCAGAATTAGGAGAAATGTCACAAATACGTTTATGAGCACAAAATAAAGAAATTAACTTTCATTTCTGACATGCCTAGTAGACACCTCTCCTCCCAATCTAGAAAGCAACTATAAAAACTAGTCTGAATCAGGCATATGCATTAGTAACTAGAACACAAATCACAATTACTAGTGGGCACAAACAAGAAATGGTGTTTTTAGTTAAGGTAAAAACTGTGAAATAATTCATATCAGAAACTCCTCAGTAGCCAATTAAGTCAGTGTGATATACAGGCCAAACCAATGCTCCTCAACATATGATCCAAGAACAATGTTACTAGTCAGTATGAAGTTAAGGAGCTTACAATAGCTCTTGGCTCACAGTTTGTTGTTGTTAGGTGCCGTCTAGTCCATCCGACTCATAGCAACCCTCATACGGTTTTCAATGGGTGACTGTTTCAGGATTGCCTTGGGAGTGGATTGCCAGGTCCTTCTCCCATTTTTTGTGGTGCTGGGAATTGAACTCGGGTCCTCAGACTGCAGTGCAGCACTCTACCAACTGAGCTAAATCCCAGCCCAGGCTCACAGTTTAGTTAGGCTGATTTAGGATTTTTTGGGTTTTTTTGCAGTAAGACTTTCTTAAAAAAAAAAAAAAAAAAAAAAAAAAAAAAAAAAAAAAAAAAAAAAAAAAAAAAAAAAAAGGTGCATTGGTTTACATTCTGTATCTTCTCACAAATTTGTATGAGTAGCTCTAAGGGAAACTACTGGCAGAACTGAAGCTAGGCCTTTGCCTCTAGGATTTAAACAAGTGAAATTTAACACTGAGAATGGTGGTGCATGCCAGTAATCACAGCACTTGGGAGGCTGATGCAGGAGGATCACAAGTTTGGAGCTAGCCTGGGCTACACAGTAACATCTTGCCTCAAAACAAAACAAAAATGTTGGTTTTTAGCCTGGTGAAGACGGGCCTCTCTGATGTTACAACAACTAATCAATCATTCCAACTTCCATTTATCTTACAGAGACAGGTCTACAGTTGCTCAATTAGGCAGAGAGGATGGGGGAGGATACTGATAAGACATTTTAGAAAATTATAAACAAGTATATTTCACTAGTAGTAAAAATTAGATACAAATGTAAAGGGTTATGGAAGATGAAAACTAAGGAAAATTCTCACCTAATCATAAACTATAGAAAAAATTAAGTTGCAATTACATCAAGGAAACTAAGACTTCTAGCTGTTTTCACAATCTTAAGCACTTTTAAACTGTTGTGTTTAAAAAGTCCTATGCCAAACATTTTGGTTGATAATGGACTGCATATATGACAATGGTTCTGAGAGATTATATTGCTTAGTAATATCATGGCCATCTTAGCTTGTGTGAGTACACTCTGATGTTTGCACAACAATAAAATCACCAAAGACATATTTCTCACAATGCATTTCCATTATTAAGGGACACATAATTGTACTACTAAAATAATAAGAAAGTCATGTTAGAACAAAAGCTACAAACATCCAGAAGCGGCAGAGAGCAAAAGCACCTTTTCTCCACAGCACTGATTTCCCTATATTCTATCACCTTTTGTTGCTATGATCGCAAAATAACATATAAAAATAAAAGCAATTTTTATTCCAATTGTACAGCCCACATAAAGGCAGCAAAAACTGAATTAGTGTGAATCACCAGCTCAAACTCAATTATACAAAATACCTAAAGTGAACTAAATTTATTTAATAGCAGAATGCTATCATATGCACCCTTAAAAAAAAGCATTCAATCTTTTTTTACTTACATTTATAACCAAAAAAACCTTTGGGCTTCTTACTCTCCAATGGGATAAATGTTCCTATGACAAAATCAGCAATGGCAAGAAGAAGAATCACCAAAAGAACAATCTGAGCCTGTAATTTTAAATATTAAATCAAAATTAGTATCTTGTGTCTATACTTTTTATTCAGTTCCACTACAAGACAACTTTGATGGGGGAAAAGATTTCAGTGTTGTTTTGTCTGTTTCCCCAGGGTCTCAAAGAATGCCAAGCATAAAGTAGGTGGTCAACAAACTGGGTAAATGAACAGTTATTTAAAGAACTATATTAAATCTGGGTGCAGTGACATGTACCTGCAATCCTAGCTACTTAGGGGGCTGAGGCAGAAGGATCACAAGTGTGACCAGCCTCAACTAGACAATAAGAACTTACCTTCAAAAAACAAAAGCAAAAACAAAACTATCTTAAAATATTCACCATACTGGGGAAAAATGGACAGCAAAAGTAGGATTATATATTTCTGAAATGAGTTATAAAGATGTGCATATCCTCCAATACAACCATAACATGCTAAAAATTATAAAACACTGTAGGCTTTACATCCTACATAATTCTTTCCTGTCCCCTCCACCTTACCATATCAATATTAAATTTATTTATTTACTTATTTATTTGTGCAGTCCTGGGGATCAAACCCAGTGCTTTGAGCATGCCAGGCAAGCACTCTATCACTGAGGGACACTACGTCCCTAGCCTTTACCACTAACCTTCTTGACATGGAGAATGTATCTGTCAGAAACTCAAGTTTTTCACCAGGTCTAAACATAATACTGAACATGTGACTGCTATAAGAAAAGAAAAAGCAGAGAAAGAAGAAGCCATCATGGAGGAGGGGAACTAAATGAGCAATGTGAGTGGAAGGAAAGGAAATCTACGAGAAATACCATCTCCTTTTCTCCAATTTTAACCTACCAATAAAACTGGGAGGTACTCATGAAAAACTATGTCATCTATGGGAACAAGAACTACTTATGTGCTAATTATGTCCTAAACAGAATGAAAGTCTATTCTTTTCAATAAAGTCAATTAGTTAAATGTGTAAATAAATGAAGGACTGGGGGTGTAACTTAGGAGTAGAGTGCTTGCCCATCATGCGTGAGGTCCAGCACTGCCAAAAAAATTAGTAAAAATGATGGTTTAATTGGATACTAAAGTGATTATCTTTGAATATTTCCCATTTCTCACCTTAAATACTAAATAACCTGATACATTAACTTTTTTGAAAGTATCACCAGAATCTGAAAATATTACCAAATTTCAGAGTGTTCCCAAAACGTAAGCTCTAAATGTCTGTATATCAAATGTTTAAAGATATTCCTATCGGGACTTACTTTTGCTTCCCACTCCATTCCAGCTACAGAGATACCTAAAAGAATCACCACTGTAATGGCTCCAATGATTCGGATATCATTGATTTCATCTATCATAAGTATGGAATGTTCCTAGAAAAGACAAATATAATGAGCAACAGCACCTTACATGCAGATGTTGAATACTTATTAAATGAATATATGGAAGATAAAGGAAAAGGAATGTATCATTATGACTATTACTGAGGTGTTATTGAAGTGTCTGATGCATGTAATATCAAATATATGACTAAATTATTAATACTGGTATATCTTTCATGGACTCAATAAATCAAAAAAGGAATTGCTAATAAGCAAAAATTTATAATATGAGTAAATAGTACTGCTAGTTACATTTTTTAAAGTGACACTGCAGAAATATTCTGTATTCAATGTGATTAGTTATTTCATGCCTTTGATGATCTTTTATTATGCATAAAGAAAAGATAAAAACACCTTCATGCTATTGTCAAAACCATACTCTTACCACTATACAAGCAAAATTATTTGTAGTTAATTTTGAAAACATGTTTTTAAAAGTTCCCATGTAGGTTAAAATTAAAGACTGATATCCCAGTAAACCAAGTTAATATCTATGTATGAATTGTACAGCTTCTCAAATAAGGACATAAAAGCCATAGAAAACTAAAACATAACTTTTGATAACTTAGTAAGACTGTAACATATTAAAATTGAGAAAAGTAAAGATTAAAATGGTCCTATGAAGTTGCTTTTTTTTTGAAAAAAGCATTCTTATTAATGCTTTTTAAAAAAATTTTTGTAGAAGTGACTATAACGAAGGGGACATTTTTCCTTGAATATCAGATAAATGAGCTTAGGGCAGAACTCAGGGACAAAAATATCCCAGTTCTAAAGACATTCCTGCCAACCAAAGGTACAAAAGTATTAATATTTGCCCACTAGGGAAAACTCATTCTTTCTTTTTTTAACTTGAAGGATCCCATTTGAGTTCATAAAGCAGCATGTACTTTTTACTTTGCATAAAATTTTAATTACATATTATTTTGAAATTTAATTAGATATCATTTGAATTAATCTGACAATCTCTATAGCATTTAAATAATCATACCTGAGAATTAGTTGCAGGAGATAAAAAATACTGTAAATGTTAAATCTATTGATACCTTTTTAGGTTAAGGACCATGATTGCAACAGAATATTAGAGTTGTTGCTCAATATTTTATACATTAAATCTAGTTTTAAGTATTTGTTTCAAATTTGGTTCGATTTCTCTAAATTTAAATTTCCATGAAACAAAAATATTTATTTAACTGATATGAAAAAACACAAAAGTTGTACATATTAATGGGGTACCATGTGATGCTAAAATCACGTATATATTTCATAATATTTAAATCAGGTTAAACATTTATCTCCTCATTTATCAATTCTTTATGGTGAAAACTTTCAAAATCCCTTCTTCCAGCTTTTGAAATGTACAGTACATATTTATCATCTATAGTCACTATATTATGCAATAGTACCCCAGAACTTTATCTAACTATAACTGAAACAAAACCATTTCTAAACACTAATCACTCTATTAATTCAGAGTAAAACCTTAAATTCTGAATGTCAATTAAGAATTTACAATAAATTAAGCAATCAAAGAACATAAAATCTAATGATTATATTCCTTGCTTGACTATATTTATTCCTTCCTTTTCTCCATCCCTTTGCTTATACAGGTAGGGGTCAAATCCAACATAGTCATCAGTCCTTCCCAAATTTTGTACTTCCCAGTTCATTATAAATTACTATAGAACAGTTACAACTTAACATGAATGGCTATAGGTGTCACTCTAGATTCTTCTCCCTTAATGATATGAAGAAATCCTATTTCGATCTTATTTAATTGCACATACCCCAGTGAGTTTTCAAATAAGTTCTCTTCTGAATTCCAGAGCAGTACTATCAACTACCTTCTGACTAGCCATATCTGGATATGCCCCTAAGTTCTCAAATTAAGATGTCCCAAACTAAACTGTCCTGTATTCTGTATTCTCTATCTCACACTGAATGGCATTAAATTCTATCAACACTTCCCCAACAGAAATCTGTGAATAAACTTGATATTCTTTTTCTTTCTCTAATTTCCCACATTCCATTACTCACCAAGCCCACTCACTGAACTTCATTAAAACACCTCAAATTCACCCACATCTCTCTAGCACCACTGGCCACTATTTTAATATAAGCTACAACCTCTGCTTCTGGGATAGCTACAATAACTTTTTAAATGGTCTTTGTTTCCAGTGTGATCCTTCAAATCCGTTCCCTACACTGTGGTCAGATATTTCTCCAGGCCCCAAATCTCATCATTTCATACCCCAATATCAATTAATTTGGGCCCAAACTTAACTACAAACAAGATCCTTCCAAACTTGACCCTTTTTTCTCTCTTCAGACTTAAATGTCTTGCCAGTTTGTGCTTCAACTACACTGAAATATCTATAGCTTTCTTAGCATACCATACTCTACCATTTCCAGGCCTTTGTTTCCTTTTCTTCCCTGTCCCACTCAAACCATACCACACCACATCTTTTGTATTTGTCTGCTGACTCTCTCCTTTGAAGAATCCTTCCTTAAGACTCTCTAGTTACTCCCATTCCTAGAGGATAATTTAAATGTTTCCCCCACACACTCTGTGTTGTCAAGACCTCCTAGACTATATATTGCCCTGCTGGTGCTCTAGGATAATTTTCTTCTTTGTCTATCTCTCATATCAAGTTTCTTGGCCATCACATCGTCTTCCTAACCCCTAACATGGTGAGTGGCATGTAACCCCTCAGGAAGGATTTGGGAAATGAATGACCCAAAAGAAGTATCAATTACCTTAAGCAACTCCACCACAGTTTCTGCAAATCCAACCACATACATAGCAACTGCAACAGCATTGGCAAAAGCAAAGATCAGGCCAATTGCACCACCAAATTCCGGCCCCAAACTTCTAGATATTAAATAATATGCTCCTCCTAAAGAAAAGGAAAAAAAATGAAAATATAAAAGTTAGGATTTAAAATGCAAAACAAGCCTTTTAATTACACAAAAGAATTCACAAAGCAGATGCCTCCAGTAAGCATAGCAGTTAAATTAATAGTTAAGTAGATAAGTACATTTTCAGAAAGAGACACTCAGAAAGAATTATTCACCATCACTTCACTAACATTTTCTGAAATCCAGAGAATTCTCTTCATACCAAACATGAAATCATCCTATTCAAGTCCCTATTTTCTCTTTTAAAACTTAGATTAAAATAGACAACAGCCTCTTCCTAACATGATAGGTACCAACATCATTTCCCAATAATTTTCAATACATTTAACCTTAACTTTTAAAATCACAGTTGACTTGATTTCAGTTACTTAAAATATTAAGATAAGCTAAGTGTTGTGGCACATGCCTGGAATCCCAGTGACTCAGGAGGCCGAGGCAGGAGGCCAATGACAATCTGTGCAACTTGGTAAGATCTTGTCTCAAAGTAAGAAATAAAAAAAGGCCTGGAGAAGAGCACTGTTTACATGCTTGAGCCCCTGGGAGCAACCCCTCAGTAGTATAGCAAATATATATAAATATATAATGTAAATACTATACACATTATATATTATACTATATAGACAAACATATATATATATATTTTTACTGAGGGTGCCAAAAAATGTTTACACATTTTAAGAGACGCTACCTATCTATTACTTTTCAAAGTTGAATTGAACTACAGTAGCATTGTGTAGTACGATGCTCACCCAGAAGATGGCATAAATCAAATGAATGCTAGAGCCACACATTCTTACAACAGTAAAATGGAAAGTTTTTGCCCAAAAATGTGTATATGAAATTTTTTAGAATCCCCTGTAATATTATGACAATTTGCTGGTAATGTGAATACCATGGTAAAAATAGTCTTATAAGAAACTATGAAGAACAGCATATAACGGTACCCCAAAGAGATGCAATTTGTACTCTGATAAATCCTGCCTAAATGTCAAAGTAAAAGATATGTACATGTATTATCAGGAACCAAGTATTTTTCTAACATAAAAACACAAATTGGGGTCAGGCATCATGGCAGGAAGCTGAGGTGCTGGACAGAACTAGCCTGTGCAAATTAGTGAGACTCTAAATTTTAAAAAGTGGGGATAAGCCTGAAGGTGCAGGTCTGTGATAGAACACTTTCCCTAGCAGTGTAAGACTCTGAATTCAACTTCCTAATACCTTAAAAAAAATCAGTATTATGATTTAGGGACAATCTAATGCTTTCCTTAAGTCACTAAGAGCTCTTCTAAAATTCTCATTGAAATCTAGTCTCTAAGTCATAACTAAAAATTACTTTTAATAATTCTAAACCTACCTGAACTTATATACTTATTTCTATATACAATAAAATGCTTAATTCTTAAGACCATATAACGAAATGCCATTAAATATCTGAATATTTGTTTCTACTAATTCACTCAGAATAAAGAAGATAAATGCAACAAAAAGTACCACAGTTTGATAATGTATTAAACACATAAATTTCATTTTAGAGATATCTATAATAGGTTTTATAGTTGATTCCTATCAGTTTTCTCTAAATAATCTACACTTGCAACTCAGCCACCTAAAATTTCCTTAGTTAGCCATTTTGCCAATTATTTTCATCACAGAAATTTGAGAGAAAAAAATGCAATCCAACTGTTTTGTATTAGTCGCATTACTTTTTATGAGATGAAAATGACTTAAAATTTCCCAAAAATATTTCTTCATTGTTGTTTGTTTGTTTAAGACACAATCTCGCTGTGTATCCAGGTTGGCCTGGAACTCACTAGATAAACCAGGCTGGCCTTGAACTTGCATTGATGCTCCTACCGCAGCCTTCCAAGGGGGGTGATTACGAGCATGTGCCACCATACTCGTCTTTCCCAGTAACATTTCTGAATGCCAAAAATTCATGTAATGACAATTTATATAGTGACAATTTCATAAATCAAAGAAAGATTTTAGAATAAGTTTTGAAAACATTATATCACATTATGGATATATCACAAGGAAAATCTCTGGAATTTTACAACTGTCACAGCCTATACTTACCATTGATGTTTTCAAAATTAATCGATTTTTTTCATTAATTGTCAATTCAAAAATGAATTAAGACAAGTTTTATTCATTCTGACTTTATAGAGGAGAAAATTAAGTGACAAAGAAAGGTTAACTACAATCAGTCAATCACTCATTTGCTTTCATAGCTGAAAATATAAATATTAGAATGAGAATTACCACCAATAATACAAAGGAAATCATGTTATGTGCTTTAAAATTGATTTTATAAATTGCTAATTTTGACATTTTAAAGCAACTGTATTTTAAAATCTTCCCAAAATGGGTCACCTAAAACTCAAAACCTAAAACCCAATTTTGTTACATTTAAAAAAAAATTTACATTCTGATTTCTCTGCTTTTAATTAGATCTTTTGTTATTCTTACAAGTATTTTGTATATGGCAAGTATTTAGAAATAGATCCACACATGTAGGGTCAATTAATTTTTGACAAAAAACACAAAGGTAATTGAATAGACAAGAGATAATCTTTTAACAAATGGTATTGAAATAACTGGGTATCTGTATAAATTGTGATTCATATTTTGTATCATGTACAAAAGCTAACTAAAAATAGATGACCCATCTAACTGAAAGCCAAAGCTATAAACTTCTAGGAGAAAACATCACAGAAATCTTTGAGATGCAGAGCTAAGCAAAGATTTCTAGGATACAATGCCAAAAGCATGATCTAAACAAAAAAGAAAGAAAGGAAGGAAGGAAGGAAGGAAGGAAGGAAGGAAGGAAATAAATGGGTATAGTCAAAAGAACTACTCTTCAGAGGCCTTTGGTGGGGGAGGGACGGAGGGAAGAAGTGTACAAGAGGTAAGGGGGAACTTATCTGTGTAATGTACAATGAAACGCATAGAGGGAAATGTCACAATGAAATGCATGTCAGAATGAAACACATTAAGTTGTACATCAAAAATTTCCAATAAACAAAAAAGAACTACTCTTCAAATGATGCCATTAAGGGAATAAAAAGACAAGACATATACTAAGAAAAAAATTATTACAAATCATGTATCTGATAAGCCATACATACAAATAAATAAAGAACTCTCAAAACTAGCTGGGCATGGTGGGGCATGCCTATAATTCCTGCACTGAGAAGGCTGAGGGAGGAGAATCACGAGCTCCAAAATGGCCTGGACTATGCAGCAAGATCCTGTCTCAAACAACAGCAACAACACACATACACACAAAATCTCAATAGTAAAAACCCCCAATGAAATACTCTCCAAAAAATGGGCAAAAGATTTGAGTAGATACTTATATTAGAAAATGCCCAATATTTTTAGCCATTATGAAAGTGCAAATGAAAATGACCATGAAACTCTATTACACATATATCAGAATGTATTAAGAAAAGAAAGAGAATACTAAATACTAGCGAGGATACAGGCATGGAAAAATTGGAATTCGGTTAGAACACAAAATGATACAGGCATGGGAAATCAGTTTGGCAATTTCTTTTAAATGTGTACTTATCATTTGATCCAGAGAATTTCTCTTTGACATTTACCTGAGTAATATGAAAACCTACATTCACAAAAAATTTCCTATGCAATAGCAGCAGCTTTTTGTAAAAGTCCCAAATTGGAAATAAACTACATGTCCCTTAACCAGGAAAGAGGTAATAAACAAATTGTGGCATGTCTACATAATGGAATAACATCCAGCAATAAAAAGGAATGATCTAGTGATATAACCATGTGGCTTAATCTCGAAAGTTTACTGATTAACGAAAGAAACCAGACTCAGAAAGCTATATACCATATGATTCTATCTGTACAGCATTCTGAAAGAGATAAAACTAGTGGGATGTGATAGCATATGCCTATAATCTCAATACCTGGGAAGCTGAGGCAGGATCTAGACTTCACAGGCAGCCTGGGCTACATAGCAAGACCTTGTCTCCAAACAAGCAAGCAAACAAACAACAAGCAAAGGCAAAACTACAGGAATGGAAAACAGTTCAGTGGTCTTGAGATGCTGAGGGTCGGGAGGGGCAGTGACTACAAAGGGGTACAGGGGGGTATTCTAGGGTGATGGAACTGGTCTGTCTTGACTTTGGTGGTGTTATATAGCTTTGTATATTTGTCAAAATTTGCAGAACTGTACATTAAAAGTTATTTCATCTAAATTATATCTTAATGAAAGCTGAAAGAAATCTGGAGAAATAAACAATAACCACTTAAGTTGATAAGTAGTGTTTTTTTTCTCTGAGGGTAGAGGTGCTAGCATTTTTAAGTCTTTAAACCATAAGTTATTCTAAAATTAATTTTTTACAATGTACATGTATTTTTTTAATAATCACAAAGATTTTAAAAGAGTACTGGGAGTTTAGTGATCCACCAAAACAGAGAAAAGTGCAAAATATAAGTCGAGATATCCTTTATTTCCTTTGGAGGAAACAATATGTATAAGAATCATCTATATATTCTAAGATATCTGTAGAAATTTTGTAAAAACAAAGCTGTTGGTATACTTAAGCAGAAAAATAAAAGGTGAGGATACCAAAAAGGTAATAAACTTATTAATGAGAAAGAAAATGACTCAGAAATTTCTGTGCAGGTCTCATTTGGTATAATTAGCAAATACACCTCAAATCCTCTATCAGAGTAGCAAACCACCTATTTTACTCTCTCTAGACAAATTATCCCATTTTGTATGGGAATGCAACAGGGTTACATTCATTCATCTAACAATCATTCTGGGTCATTCTTCTAGGAAGTATATTCTAACATCCTGGTTTACAAATACACAGAGAAGAATCACAGCAGCTATGAACTTATTGCGCCTGCAGCCATACCACTGTGGCATCCAATCTTGTAAGATCTTGGAAGCTAAGCAGGGTTGGGTCTGGTTAGTACTTGGATGGGAGACTACCTGGGAACACCAGGTGCTGTATCCTTGGGAGGACCCAGCAACGTACTCCCAAAAACAATCAGCCATTGAAAACCCTATGAATAGCAGAGGGCTAGGATTTAGCTCCGTTGGTAGAGCACTGCTCTACAGTCTCTGAGGTCCTGAGTTTGATTCTGAGCACCGCAAAAATGGGAGAAGGATGTGGCAATCCACTCTCAAGGCAATTCAGAAATAATCAGCCATTGAAAACTCTATGAGGGTCACTATGAGTCAGACATGACTCGATGGCACCTAACAACAACAACATGAATAGCACAGAAGCACTGACAATAGTGTTTCGTCTGTTGTACACTGATAATAGTGCTTTGTCTGTTGTATATAGGGTTGCTATGAGTCAGACACCAACTCAACAGCACCTAACAACAACAACATGAATTTATTATAGTGGGTTTCAGTCGCTGAGCTTAAAGCTCTGTATGGCCACCCTACTGGTGATCAACTAGGATCTCAAGGCTTTCCCACCCTTAGTTTGCCAAAGACTGTCACTCCAGTGTGACCCAGTGGAGACCATGGGAAAAGACTGTTTGCCATCAAGGCTTCTTCATACTTTTCAAGTTAGTGAAATTCTACATTTTGTTGATGGGTTCCAGTAACAATTACCACTGGTGAGTGTGTTTGTAGGTAAAGCTGAATTAGCAGAAATTCCAGGAGGCTATATCCCAGAATATTGGGAATATTACAAGCATCCTGTATCAAGATGGATTGCTCATACTTTGATTATCCTGAAAAGAATTATGAAAGAACAATGGCTACCCTTCAAATTGAATCTGAAAAGGCTGAATTATGGTTAAAGGACCTGGAGGTACGAAGACTAATCCATATGAGAGGCAATATCCCACCCCTGACAAGACACTTATTAATCATTCTCCAAAGCCACTCCTGACAACTAATCATCTGTTTCTCCAAATATAAAGTATATTCTCCTGAGTGGAAAACAAATTAACAAACATAGTCTGTATTTTTGCTCTGTGATGAAGGAAAGAGCTTCTTCCATTGCTGTTTCTCAATGTTGGCTCAGATGAAGGTGTTTCTGATTTTGCAATTTTTAGCTTCATCTTTTAAAAAGGTTTAAAATGTAATAATAAAAACTGGAGAAATAGGAATTTGTGAATTCCTAAATTTGTGGTAACTTTGGTAAGTTAGTGTTTTGTTAAGTATCAGGAAGTAGAGTTGTTTATACTCTTGTCTATATTGCAGATGCGGATTATTCAGGGCCTACTCAGAATTTTAAATTGCACAAGAAATATTGACCCAACCATATAAAATTTTAGCACCTTAAACAAATTCTTACTGAAGAAAAAAATACAAAGCAGAGTTTTATTAAGTCAAATAAGCAAAGGTGAGGTGACAGACACAAAATCATCAGATGAGAACTGGGTGCTATCATTGTAAATGATCACCAGAATAATACAATTAAACTTGAAGTTACGACAGCAAGGACATATAACTCTAATTCTGCAACAGGCAATTCTGGGGACAAGTTGAAATATTTTTAGTCATGAGTAAGGCATGGTGGTGCATGTCTGTAATCCTAGCACTCAGGAGGCTGAGGCAGGAGAATCAACGTGAATGCGAGGCTAGCCTGTGCTACGTAGCGAGGCCAGCCTAAACTACACAGTGAAACTCTGTCTCAACAAAAAAACAAATACACACACACATTTAGGCATTAAAGAAAAAAATCCATATAAAACTTTATTAACAAGACAGGTGTGGTGGCACATCCTTGTAATCCCAGCACTCAGGAGGCTGAGGAAGGAAGATCGAGAGTTTGAGGCCAGCCTGGGCTGTGCAGAGAGATTCTATCTCAAAAATCTAAAAAATGAGCCAGGCATGATGGTACAAACCTGTGATCCCAACGACTTGTAAGGTGGAGGCAGGAGGATCACAGGTTCAAGGCTAGAGGTAGCCTGCATAATTTAGCAAGACCCTGTCTTAAGGTAAAAAATTTTAAAAAGGGACTGGCGGTGTGGCCTGGTGGTACAGCCCTTGCAAAGTATGTGCAAGACCCTGCATTCGATACTCTCCAGTACCACAAAACAAACAAAAACTTGAAAAAATGAGTAAGTAAATAAATAAAAGAAAACAGAATAAAATAAGTGTCAGACTAAGATCTGAGCTACTTGTAGTATATAAGCAGTGTTTTACTGAATTGAAAACATGCTATTTTAAGTCTAATAAAATGTGTTACAGAACTGCCTTTTGTAGTTCAAACATTTCATTGATCTGAGAAGTTATAATCTGAAAAAAATTATCTATAGTAGGAAAGAACTATGGAGCTGAATTTAACTTAGAGCTTCTTGTTTGCTAATAATAGGAATTGTTGTTGTTAGGGGCCATCGAGTCGGTATCCAACTCATAGTGACCCTCATGGGGTTTTCAATGGCTGACTGTTTCGGGATTGTCTTGGGAGTGGACTGCTAGGCCCTTCTCCCATTTTTGCTGTGCTAGGAATTGACCTCGGGACCTCAGAGACTGCAGCACAGCACTCTATCAACTGAGCTAAATCCCGGCCCAATAATAGGAATTAATAGTTATAAAATGGATAAAACAAAACACCTGGCAATCAATGATTTTTAGCAATCTAAGCAACACTTTTTTTCACACATGGAAAATGTTAAGTGTTCCTTATCTATAATGTTTTGGCTTTACCAAAACAAGGATGCTTTAGATTATTTTGGAGAAAAGAAAAAGATGAAGACATTTAAGATACATCAGCAGAATCTGCAAAAAGTTTAATTTTGCTGAAAAAAGATATAATTGCTTCATTTTTGCTCTCATTATCCATACAAGTGACTAACAACAATGTAATGTTAAACAAGATAATGTATCAAACAAGATAAATAATATATGTACATCAAAACCATGGTATCATGGCATAGTGGCATATATGGTATACAGGCAAGGTGGCATATGCCTGTAATCCCAGCAACTCGGGAGGCTGAGTAAGGCAAAAAGATCACAAGTTTGAGGCCAGAGGCAACGTGCATAACTTAGGGAGACCCTGTCTCAAAAATGAAAAGTAAAAAATGGGCTAGAGGTAGTTTGCAAAAGGCATGTGTGAGGCCCTAGGATCATCCCCCTAGCACCACAGCAAAAAATAAATAAATAATAAAAATTTTTTAAGAAATGGTATTGCCTCTGCTTAGTGCAAGGGCAAAGGCCACCTTTACTATGGTTTTATAATTGTTCTGGGACTTGTTTTTTCACTGCAATTAATCACTGCTTAGGGAAGAACTCAAGAGGACACAGCTTGGAGCAGAAGCACCAATTTTATAAAGTTAAATCACAGCAAAAAAGGTGTGAAGAGAATCGGCTTGGATGGAGTGTGCTGAAGTAGCACTGAGGGGCCAAGTTACATTGGCAAAAAGGTGACTGAATGAGGAGAGGGGCTAGGGTTTAGCTCAGTTGGTAGAGTGCCACTCTGTGGTCTCAGGAATGAGGTTCAATCCCCAGCATTTCCAAAACAGAAGAAGGACATGGCAGCCCACTCCTGAAACAGCCATCGGAAACCCTATGAGGGTTATCTATGAATCAGACTCCACTGGACAGCACCGAACAATTAACGAATGAGGAGAGGAATATTAATGTGGAGATGTGCTGGTGGCCTTCCTTTGGAAAGGTATTTTATTGCAGTTTGCTTTGGCTTTTTTGTTGTTATTGTTTGTTTCTTTGAGACAGTGTCTCACATGTAGCCCCAGTTGGCCTCAAAGCCCTAATCCTCCTGGCTGGGCCTCCCTAGTGCTAGGATTACAGGTCTGAGCCACCAAACCTGGTTCTGCAGATGGCTTTGTTATTAAAGCAAGTCAAGTGACTCAGGGATTCAGTCTTAATTATAAAATATGGGGACTTTTTTTTTCTTTGAACTAATAGGTGGAAAGTGGATTATGCTGGCAGTCCAGTTCACTTTGGACAGCCAATTGAGTAATTCCATTTTAGGTGGCCTGACAGTTTGTACATGGTGCCTTTATTTTTTAATCGTAATGATCATCATACTAGAGAAAGAAAAAGGCATTTCCAACGCATGTGTTTAACTACCTAACACAATTCTCCCATAAGTAAGGCGTCCTCCAATGGAGTTCACTGGGAAACCCTCTTCTCAAGCCCAATCATTTCACTTTCCATCCTTTCACCTAATTAGCTGGTATTTAGATCACAGAAGAAGCTGGTATTTAGATCACAGTACCCAAAGCATTATTTTAAATTCTCATCTCAGTGGTGGGAAGATGTGTGACATGTAGAATTTTAAACACCCAAATGGTGAGCCCAGAGGTCGCCCAGCCCATGCATTGTCTTGAAGGCCGGAGTGAGCTGCACCTGGTTTTGATACAGCAAAGGTACTATGGAAACACTTTCTGAATTAAAAAAAAAAAAAAAGGTATCAGGCTTAGCAATTTGGCTTCAAACATAAACTCTTAGAAAATCTGATCTTGTCTGCCTTATGTTGTTTCAAACCCAGTATCTGTGTTACAAAATGCTCAACAATTATCTGCGGACTGACAGAAGTACAAATAAAGCAAAACTTCACTGTAGTAATGGAATAGACAGATTCATATTTATTTTAGATTTTCAGAGCTACATGTATGAAATTTGCTATAACTCAGGTATTTATTTGAAAAAGTAATGACATGTTTTTAACTAAGTCAGTTAAATGCTCCAAAAGAAAAAGTGGTTGAAGGATATCTTATCCTTTTGTTGCTCAATTCATTAATACAATATGACTCAAAAGCTGGAATGTAGACCATATCCATTGTATAAAAGGCCACCTGTGATTGTCCTCTATTTTTTGAGTCTACTCACAGGTTACTTGAAGATGAGAGAATGCTGGTAGGTGTCATCTAGGACAGTTGTCCCCAACTGTTCTGGCATCACAGACTGGTTTTGTGGAAGACAATTTTTCCACACACCATAGGCAGAACTTGAGTAGTAATGAGGGCAATTGGAGCAGCTGTAAACACAAATGAAGTTTACATGCTCCCACACCACTCACGACCTGCTGTGTAGCCTAGTTCCTAACAGTCCTGCTTGTCCCAGAGGCCCAGAGTTGAGGACCCCTGATCTAGGAAATACAGATCTGCATAAAGTTAGCTGCTAGCCAACACCAACTAATGGCAGAACCTGTAGAAGGACTCACGTAAATTCTGTAAACCACAAGCTCTTAAGAACACTGATATGATTGGCAAGACAGAAAAAGGCTCTAGGTACTCAGCAACTGCAATACTTAAAAAGCATGAACAAGTCTTTCAGACAGTGACTATGCCAGAGGTAAAGGCAGCCTCTATCAGTTAACTGGCACTACTATTCTTACTCTGGGGGCGGGGTGGGAGAGAGAACCCAAGGGATGACTTTCTAACTTGCTTCTGGTAGCTTTAAATAATATTCCAAATTCAATACTAAAATCTCATCAAGCTTGAAACTAAGCATCTCTCATTTCCTACGTTTTGACTCCCCCCTCAGAAATCCTACAGGTTACCATAGTAATTTTCCTTAAAGCTCATAATTGGTAATTACTACATTTGTTTACAAGTTGGCAGCAAATTCATATTAAGGAAACAATTACTACAATTTATTTTATTGTTGTTGTTTTGGTTTTTTGAGACAGGGTCTAACTATCTAAGCCCAGGCTGGCCTCAAACTTATGATCCTCCTTCCTCAGCCTCCCAACAGCTTAGCATGAGCCACCATGCCTGGCTCTACTACAACTTTTCTATACTAACATCTGTTTAATTTCTAAAATGTACTGTTAAAGCTAATGTTAAAATTAACTAGGGGATTGGGGTGTGTCTTGGTGGGAGAATGCTTACCTAGCATGTATAACACCCTGTGTTTGATCCCCACCACTACAAAACAAACAGCTGTGTGCCATGGCTTCCAGTGATTTGGGAGGCTAAGCCAAGGGGATCACAAGCTCAAGAACAGAGATAGCCTGCACAACTCAGTGAGACTCTGTCTCAAAACAAAAACTAAAAAAGGGGTTGGGGTTACAGCTCAGTGGTAGAAAGCTTGCCCAGCAAGCAAGAAGCCCTAGGTTCAACCACCTATTACTACCAAAAAAGTATGAAGAAATAAAATTAACTAAATATATTAAATCTCTCCTCTGGCAAAAAACATCCAACACTAGGAAAAGTTTACATTTCACATAACTCTACAGTTAGAAACATATCCTTCATAATGAAAATACTACTCAATATTAAAATATAAAAGTTAGCATTCAGTTAAGAATCAAGATAAACTGTCAAGCACTATCTCAAATAGTTCTTTATATTAATGAATAAAATAGCCCAAAATATCAAGACTGAAAGATGGCTTTTCTAACTGGGCACCATAGTACATGACTGTAATTGCAGTGATTTGGGAGGCTGAGGCAGGAGGATCATGAATTTGAGGCCACAGGCAACCTGAGCAACTCTCCAAAGTTCAGTTTCAAGTAGAAATCAATCCAGTGTAATGTTGCCTGTGGTTTCATGTCCCATTTCCATTGAGATTTACAAACTAGAGTCTAAGGTTTGAGAACAAGATGAAATTTTTTGATGATGTGCTGATCCTCCTGCAAATACCTAATACTGTACTCTTTTCTCCTACTTTTATTTCCCAACAGAGTCAAACAAAAATGAAGCATAGGGTACTCAGCACACAAGATGCAAAAAATCACTGTTGTCTGATTAACTCTGTTAGAAATATCCACACCTTACACTTCAGTATAGCTCAGTTCAGACTAATAGGGACATAAAACCTGAGTAAACACAGACATATGCTCAGCATAGTCATTATCATACTGATACACGTTACCAGCTTCCCAGGGCCACAGTGATATGGAAAAGACTAAGTAGATGCTCCTTCCTTGCTCCTAGATACACTAAACACCTTAGATATTTTAAATGCTACATGCAGTATATGAATATTGGTCAAAATAAAATTTTGCATTCAAAGGTAATAGCTTATAAGTATTCAGGGCTGGGGTTCAGGTCAGTTGGTAGACTGCTGTTCCACACTCTCCAAGGACGGAGGTTCCATCCCAGCACTGCAAAAATGGAAGGATGTGGCAATCCGCTCCCAAAGCAATCCTGAAATAATTAGCCATTGAAAACCCTGAGGGTCACTATGAGTCAGACCCAACTCAACAGCACCTAACAACAACAACAAGAAGTATTCAACCAAAATTTTCTTGTCCATATAGACCTGATGTTTAAGGCAAAAAAATAATTAGAAATAAGAATTAAATATCAATTTATTAAGTAACAACAATGTGGTTAAGTTAAAAAAAAAACTGAATTTACCTCCTCTTACAAATCCATTAGTAGCTATTGCTGAAGTAGACAATCCTGTGATAGTTGTCACAACAGTGGCCATCGTTATTACAAGGACTGACAGGCCTTTAGGAAAAAAGAAAAGAAATTGAGAATATCTACACTCTCATCTCAAGTTGCCATCGTGTAGAATTGGGAGGTCTGAGTATATTGAATTTACATTATAAGTTACATGTCACCTAATTTTGATACCATTTTTGAAAAATTGGAATTATGAAAAATGTAAATTAAGGTAACAATCTAGGTAATAAAGGAAATATATCACCAAATAACTAATTGCTTGAATTTTACCAGGTGCAGAGCTCAGGCAGGTACTCAGTTACTTTGATTACTTACTGCACTCATATCAAGCAATATGCAACTTCACTTACCTATTCCAGCTTGACCAACAATCCATGACAATCTAATAAAAAGCATCACGCCCCAGATGTTTAACATGCAACGTACCTAGGAGGGAAAAAGACATCAAGTCACAGAAAAGTAAGTAATCAAACATAATACAGTAATAAACACTAAGCCAGTCAAAAGTAGGATGATAACATGTACTTAAAACCACAGAAGATCTAACTTTTTAAATCTAACTTTTTCTTTAATAGTTTTTAAAAAGACATTAACAAGAGCTTGTTATCGAGTTACTGTGTGATATAACATAAGTGAATGATTATAAACAAATTTGCTCCTTAAGAGTAGCAGAAGCAATGCAACAAAAAGGGTACAAAAAGTATTTTAAGACTTTGGGTCTTTGAGAAAATAGATCATATTCCTCATTATCATACAAGTTTAATTTTTGCTTATTTTTTGTAACATTATTTCTTGAGTTGTTCAGCATATTTGTGTTACATAATTCTCAACACAAAATGTCAATTATTTACACATTATTTAAAAAATTTAAATTGAGCTGGGCACAGTGGTGCATGCCTATAATCCCAGTGGCTCAGAGGGTGGAGGCAGGAGGACCCCAAGAGTCTGTCTCAAGATAAACATTAAAAAAGGCACCAAGGGTGCACCTCAGTGGTAGAGTGCTTGTTTACAAAGTATCCACAAGGCCCTGGGATCAGCCCCTCCAGTAACAAACAAACAAACAAACAAAAGCCAGGCACTGTGGCACACACCTATAATCCCAATGACTCAGGAGGCAGAGGCAAGAGGATTGTGAGTTTGAGGCCAGAGGCCACCAGTATAACTTAGTGAGACCTTGACTCAAAAATAAAAAATAAAGAATAAAAAATGGGCTGGAGGTGCAGCCCTGTAGCAGAGCATTTGCAAAGTATACATGAGGCCCTGGGTTCAATCCCCAAGTACTGGGAAAATAAATACATACATACATAAAGTCTAATATTCCCACACCTTAGACATGTAATGAATTTAGTGTTCTTTTCCTTGTTTAAAAAAATTAAATTTGTAAAAGTTACTTCAACTTATCAAGGATAATTTCTGTAAATTAATAAATATATCACTTATACTCTGCTGAATATATCAAAATAGAAAAGAGGTACAAGTTATTAATTTGGTCTTCTGTAATACTCAGAAAAAAGTCAAAACACAAGAAAAAAAGAATTCTAGGAACACTACATAGGTTTTATAATCAAGAATAAGTGCTTTAACTCCCAAACTAAGTCTTTGTGTACATACTAATACACCCTTGATCCAGCCAAACTTCACAACTCCTTTACTTTCCGCAGTATATGTGACCACAGCATCTCTGGTTGGAGTACTTTCTTCTCCATTTGCAAAGCCATCCTCAAAAGGCTCCTAGTTATAAAAATAAACATGAATTATTCATAAGAATTATTTAAAATTTAAAATCATTTGATACAAACATAACTAAATATATCTACCCATATTTAGGATGCTATAACACAAAGATTTTTGAGAATCAAGTGATATGGTTTATCTCCTACAAAGGTTCATGTGTTGGGAGTTTGCTCCCATGGTGGTATTATTGGGAGTTGTGGGAGGTGTGAAACCTTTAAGAGAAGGGATATGGTGCGATACTTCTGGGTCACTAATGGAACTGTCCTGGGAAGAGAATACTGATCTACTGGAGTGAATTCTCCAGAGCTGTTGTAAAAGGCTGAGACTAATCCCAAGTCTTTGAGTTCCTGCTGGGTGATGTGATGCTCACTCCTTCACATACTCCTGTCACTGCAATCCACTATTAAGTGAAAACATTCAAGAAGCCTTTACCAGAGCCTACACTATGCTGCTTGGACTTTCCAGCATGCGAATTGTGAGCTAAACATTTTTTTTCTTTCTGAGAAGTTTGCCTCAGGCATTTCATTATGGTAACAAAAAAAGTAACACATAAATATCTCTAATATTTTACGTGAGGGAAATATAAATATCAATGAAGGAGAAAGAAATCTTAATTGCTGAGATTTCCTAAAATTTAAATCTCACTAGGATAGTAAACCCATTTTAATAATTCCAAATTTTAAGCCAGGCATGATGGTACACAACTGTAATCTAAGCACTTGGCAGGCTGAAGTAGAAGGATCACCTGAACCTAGAAGTTCAAGACCAGTATGGGTAACTCAGCTAGACCCGTCTCTAATAATAATAATAATAAAATAATAGCAATAATAATAAAGATAAATTTTATACTTTAGTGGTGTCTGGCATACAAAGTGATACTATCTGCCATATATAAATTAAAGAATTCAATAAATTTAGACCTTAAGCCAGGTGTGGTAGCACAGGCTAGCACTTGGGAGGCTGAGGAAGGAGGATTATGAGTTTGAGGTCAGCCTGGGCTACATAGCAAGTTCCAGGCCAGCCTAAGCTACACAGTGAGACACTTTATACTTCCGCCAACTACTCCCTGCTAAAAAAAATCCAATCAATACAGACTACCTCTCTCCAGCAATAAATTTACAACATCTAGCTGCCATCCTTCTCCACATCTGAAATTCTAACATTAACAGTTTAAAACTCTTCTTCTCCACCAATCAATACAATTTTCCCTTCGTAGTCCTTGACAGCAGGAACCCAAGATTTTATTCATAACCTTCTGCTTTAACTCACTCTTCTACATTCAGTGCTCTTGGCATTTTCTTTTGTAACTTTTCTCAAATTCAGGTATTAACTGGTTTATTCAATGCATTTTCACAAATACTGCTTCCTACTTAAAGTTTCATGCCTAATCCAAAATTTTTATTTAGTTTTTCTGTTCTCTATCTTCTCTCTCTTTCTCTCAGTGGTTCTGACATTTTGTTCTGCCTCGTAACACCCAAGGCATATGACACATTTCCAAACCAGTAACAGACATTCAAGTAAAACATGAAGAGGAGAGGGAGAGGGATAGAGAGGCAGGCCTCCCAGATCCAGAGTCATGTCCCTCACACTATCCCAATGGTTCTTCCTCTACCTGTATGCTCAACAGCACGGAACAAAATACAGCTTTTTTCAACATTGTTTCTTTAAATGTGCAACAGCCCAATTCATCTTTTAAGCTGATTTTAGTGCTTTACACCATTAAACAGGCTGGGATTTAGCACAGTCGGGAGAGCGCCGCTCTGCAATCTCTGAGGTCCCAAATTTGATTCCTAAGCACCACTAAAATGGCAGAAGGAAATCCACTCCGAAGAAATCCTGAAACAACCAGCCATTGAAAACCCTGTAAGGGTCACTATGAGTCGAACACGACTCGACCTAATCACCTAATCACACCACCACCATTATTAAACAACTTCTGAACATTCTTTTTTAAAAGAAATGAACTATGATAAATTCTGTGTAACCACAGAGAAAAATCTACGGAACCATCCAAATTTCCCTTTGCTTCTAGTCTGCCTATTGTTATTCCTCTCCTTCCTTAGAATCTGGTATTAACTTGGCAACAAGTAACCTAACCATTAAACTTATTAGAAATGTATACAGATAGTTTTAAAAAACCAAAAAAGCCAAAAAACATGTGACCATGACCTTTGTAGCTCATCACCAGAGCAACCCACTTTGGCTTTACTTCCACTGTTAAAATGTGTTCCAGGTAGTACAGGCTCAATGATGATCCCAAACAGTAAAAAATAACTCCTAACAGGGATTTTACTAATCTCTCAACTGTTGAATTCTTCAAATAAAGCTAGAACAAAAAGGTTTGCTTGTTAATTCTTTTTTTTTTTTTTTTTTTTTTTTTTTAGGCAGGGTCCTGCTATGTCATCCAGACTAGCCTAGAACTCACTGTATAGTTCAGACTGGTTTTGAACTTATGATCTTTCTGCCTCTGTCTCCCAAGTCAAAGAATTACAGGTGTGTGTCACCATATGTGGCTAAAGCCATGAGGTTTTCTGTTCATTTGTTTTTGAGGTGCTGGGGATAGAGCTCAAGGCCTAGCACATGATAGGCAGGCACACTATCACTGAGCCACATCTCAGCAATTAACTTCAAAATACACAAAAGTTTCTTAGTTTTCACTCTAGGGACATACAGCATTCTCCAGTGATTTTATGAAAGAAGCCTTTAAAATATTATGTAACTCTCAAGTCTATAATAATACAGAGAAAAGACATATCTCCGTCTCTATTAAAAAAAAAAAAAACTAAAGATATGTGTACCTAATCAACTACTTTTTCCAAGGATAAGTATAAATGTGTCTTTTTAACAATGCAAAAGTATGCAAGCATCCTAAGATTTCTGTTGTGGGTGTTTATTAGAATTCCACCATAAATTTGAAGATCTAGCAATTACACCAGTTCCACCATACTATGAACAACCATGTTCAGAAAACAAAGATTTTTCCAATATGTATGAAATAGCATTTTAAGAGAAAGACTTACCTAATAATGTTCTAGTAATTCTGTTTTTAAGTGTTGTAGTTACTAATCTCTAAGATACAGTTATAAAAGTTAAAATTAAATAAGTACGCTATTTGTAGTTTAATTAACAAACTTAAATATAATAAAATTGGGGTCATAATTGGATTAATTTCTTGAAATACTAGGGAACCAAAGTGAACACACATCTTTTGTCTGTTTCTTTTTCTGGTGGTGCTGAGTATCTAACCCAGTATTCTACCACTGAGCTATCTCTTCAACTCTGTTTCTTCAAATATATTGTTGTTGTTAGATGCCAGGAAGTTGAGACCTACTCAAAGTGACCCTATGTACAACAGAACAAAACACTTTCTGACACTATGCCATGCCCAGCACTATGTCAGTTGTTCTTTGGTATTCATAGCGTTTTTGATGGCTGATTGTTTTCAGGATTGTTTCGGGTATGGGCTTCCCCCATTTTTGTGCTGCTGGGAACTGTTGAACCCAGGGCCTCATAGTGCACAGAGCAAGGATTCTACCAATTAAGCTAAACTCCAGCCCCTCAAATATATTAGCTTCCAAGAAACAAAGAAATTGTCAGGTATGCCATTTTGTCCACCTCCCAAAGAAATTATATAAAAATCTCACAAGAAAAAGCTTAAATATGCCAAATATTGTCAAATATCCAAATGAACTGATAAAAAGGTGCATAAATAAAACCCTTCAATCTACCTGCCATTTTCACAGAAATGATGGGTTTTTTACTGTTTTCCATTTTAGATAAAACTAAACTAAATGATTTCATGGATGCCATATTAAATAAGGTAAGTCAAATTAATTTAGCATTATCCAGGTAAATAATCTTTCAAAAAGTAGCACTGTGATTCTGAGTCTACCAAACAGGGATTGGGATTGGAATGGAGAGAAGAACTGGTTAGGTAGGAAGAAACAGGAAAGAGTGGAAGACACAGGTAAACTAGACTTTCAATAACTGAAAAAAAAATTTTTTTTAATATAAGAGAAATAGAGATACTAGTAAACTATGTTAATCTAAAGAGATTTATGTTGGCCAAGTCTGGTGGCACATACCTGTAATCCCAGCCCTTGGAAGGCTGAAGCTGGAGGATCATGAGTTAGAGGCCAGCCTGGGTTACATAGCAAAACCATCTCAAAAAAAAACGAGAGACACAAAAAGAATATACTGAATTAGAGGAGTTAGGAGATGATTAAAGAGTCTATCAGGCACCTGAAAAATTCATGACTGGAACTTAGGAGAGGGGTCAGGGATAAAGAACCAGCAGGTAAAGCTATGGAAACAAAATTGAGAGAAACTTGCACAGAGAAAATATGGGGGGTGGACGGGGTTCCTGAATATTTTTCTGAGTATATAGAAAATACAAACATGGAAGAGAACTCTGCTTTCTGTAGTCATTTCTTCACAGGGACTAGAGAAAAGGAGAATTTTAACGCTGTGGATAATGTCTTCTCTCTCTTGCATATTCAAAGCTCCAGTTCAACTTGATTACTCTTTCTCCTTTAACCCTGACCAACTTTTTATGGTACCATGCCCCCAGCCAAACTTGCTAGAAGACCAATACATCACATTCTTAAATTAATTTCAAGCTAATCTGGTTTCACCCCACTGCAACATCAAAATAGTTTTCTGCTGCTAAAACTAACACACATTTTTCAGTCCCTCTCCCACTGGGCTTCTGAAGCTGTATTTAATAATGCTGACCACTTCTTCCTTCTTAAAACACTACAGTTTCTCAGCTGCTTCTACCTTGCAATTAAATGGTAAGAGTCCTTTTCAATGTCTGGCCTTTTCTCATGCTATATTTTCTTTCCATGGTTACCACACCAGAACAATAGTTTTAATCCTTAATTGATATTGTGCTTCTGGGGTCACATATGATGCCACCACACAGGTACCTGCTTCTAGGTGACTGCTACAGTGCCCCAAGTCCAGCACCCACCTGGAGTTCTATTTTGACCCCACGATACCAGTTAAAAGTTAAACATCAATTTCATGTGACAAGTCCTGAGAGATGGTTCAAGTTCACTTCCACATCAGACATTCCCTGAATTTTAGCCCTGTATGTAAATATTGGTGTTAGTACTCACATGTTTCAGTATGTTTACTATTCTATACTTACCAAGGGAGAAAAAGAAATAAATAAACAGTGGCTTTTCTCTAAATGAAAAAAGGAAACTAGTTTTTCTTTTTGGGAAATAATTTTTAGTTTCTGATGATTCTCAGTGAATACTTAACTATCCAAGTATATTTGACCAGAAAGATAGCATGATTAAAGTCCTTTATAATGCTTTAGGATGTAAGTAAATTTTCCTGCATGCATGTCTTAGAAACAATATTTTTTCCTTCTCCAATATTCAAAAATTATCTTGTCTTCTGATTTACCAAATTATGTATCAAAGGTCACATTTCAAATCTGCTAGACCTGACAACAACAACAAGACCTGAGAGAAAACCCTCCTTATAACACAGTGCCTTAGCTCAACCATGATTTTTCAGTGAAAAAAAAAAAAAAATCCTATAATAGCAAGCTACTGATTCTTCCCTAATACTAAAATTTTATTCAGTAATATGGAGACAAGTTATAGTGCAACTAGATTTCTTTCTTAAAATAATGAGCAAAAATTGAGGTTTGGGGGGAAAATATTTACCCAAGTTGTTTTTTTAAAATTACAATTAAAAACCTTAACATGGGTTTAACTAGCCCTATAATACATTGTAAGATTGTCTCCTGTATGTATCTTTCTCAGTGCACAAATGTACATTTCACTGAGCTTCTCATTTTTAAATGCTTTAAGTATGCATTAAACAGTCACAGTTCTTTCTCTCTCTGTGGATGATTGTGCAGACACCAGAATTACTCCCTTGCCCCCGAACAGGCTCTCACTGTATAGCTTAGGCATGCCTGGAACACACTATGTAGCCCAGGCTGACCTCAATCTTGAGATCCTGCCATTTCAGCCTCCCCAGTGGTGGATTACAGGCAAGTGTCACCTTGCCTGACCTAGCAGAATGACTTTTGATCACGTTTTTTCCTACGTCAATAAAGCTTTCTTCACTGTGTATGAAGGGGGGAAAATCAAGATTGTTTAAAACAGTGCAACTTCTTAGCATAGTGAAAATACTATTAAAACACATTTCTGCAATGTTTATTACCAATCTATTTGCTTTTAGTACAAATCCTGCTTTTACAGTTGAACTGGTAAAGGCTTGGTTAAAAAAAAAGTGTCTTTGCTCAGTACTTCAAGCATAGCAGGCAAAGACAATAACCTACATTTTTCTTCAACCAGTGAGGAGAGTGTTTGAGTTTTTGTTTTATTGGTATTTTAAAGAACAATTGAACAAAGCTGTGCCAAAGTGTCTTTAGGTCTTTCTAGGTTGTCATAATATTGTCTCTAGGGAGATTAAAGGATGCCCAAATATCAATACCCTTTTAAACAGGGAAATGTTCCAATCGCTTAGCCATATTTAACACATAAAAAGGTCTACACTAACTTCTGATGCTCTGTTATTTGAAGAATATGAATGTGAAAAAGCCATTTCTGGGCATGAAATAGAATCATATCCTTTCACTCATTCATTAAACAAATATTTATTAACTCATCTTATTAGGCATGATGGTAGGCACTTTCCAGTCCTCTTAGAGTTGTTATCTTTTTTTGTAGAGGCTAGAGACGAAAGGCTAGTCTTCTACCATAAATCTAGGTATTTTCCATTATACAAAGCAGGCTCTAGTAAATGCTTAACACTGTCAAAGGAAGGCTGCAAGCCTTTTCAATAATACCCTCCTCCAGTTTTCATGTTACAGCCCCTCTCTCAGAATAAATTTTCTTATGTAAGAATTGGAAATAATTACCACACACCCATACCATCTCCTTGGGGTGTGTGTGTGTGTGTGTGTTTGTGTGTGTGTGGGGGGGGGAGGGAGTCTCTCTCTAAATAAAGATCAATTTGTAAAAAAACAAAAATCTAAAGCAGTTGAGGCACCTAGCTCTTGGCTATTAAGCTAATTAATAACATGATTATAAGACCACAATTTAAGTTTAAGTGCCAGTGCCACATCTGAAATATAAATGACTCATGTATAGCTATGTATTCTAAAAGAATTATTGGGAAAGTTGTTCTTAGGTGGCCTGGATTTTCAATTCCTGATCACTCTTCAGTAAGAAGGTTAAACCATCAGCTGACCCAATGGGAGCAAGGGCAGTACCTTTCCTGGGATTGTACACACAGTCAACTGTGCTTCTGCTGCACCAGTTGAGAAGCTCTGACCCATCCCAGTATGGGATGACCAAAGGCAGGGCCAGTGAGGGCTCTTACAGCTGGGAACCTCTTCCTTTAATACCACCAACTGAGCCTCTGAGATATGTTGCTGTTATTGTTAGATGCTATTGAGTCGAGTCCGACTCAGCGACCCTCATAGGGTTTTCAATGGCTGTTTCGGGATTGCCTTGGGAGTGGGCTGCCACGTCCTTTTCCCATTTTGTGGTTCTGGGAATCAAACTCGGGACCTCAGAGACTGCAGAGCAGTGCTCTACCAACTGAGCTAAATCCCAGCCCCTCTGAAATATACATAGTATTAAATCTTGATTGTGTTTTGTGGACTAGATGCAAGTCTACTTTTATTTAAGGGGAACAAAGTTTGCTTTTAGCATTACCTCTGAAAGAGATCCTTAAACTAACATACTAATTTATACGGTTGATAGACTATAAAAAGTTTCTCATATTTTGATCTATGAAATAAAAATGCCAGTCATAATTGATACACCTTTTTACATGGTAAATCAAACCTTACAAATAACCTAAAGTACCAGAAAAGAATATGAACAGAGAAAAAATGGCAGGAAGGGAACCACACCACTATTAGGTCTTTATTCATTTAATAATTACTTATTCAGAAGATGGTTCTATGTACAGGATAGTAGTTATGGCAGAGAATATAGAAATTTTAAAAGATACAAAACTGTTGACCCTTATTCAAGTTATCCAGTCTCAAATTATTGTGGCAGTCCAAATCATTTAAATGCCACCAAAAAAAGTCACAAATTCAACATAAAAGGAGTCCACACATTAATAAAATCAAAATAAAAATCTTTCCCAGGATTTAAGTTTTAAATTTTATCCCAAATTAAAATATCTGTGCATGAAAAACAAGATGGAAAAGTCTACTTAGTAGTGTAACAAGCTGCTTTCCCAGTGAACACCCTATTTTCATCTGTTTATGAGACATTCCTTTACTATTTCCTATACTTCGCAAATAGTTGGAAAATACTACAGGTACAGGACAATTTATTTTTCCCCATTACTCTTAGAGTTCAATTTTGGATAAGTGTTGGTTTCTAGTTTGGCAAATAACTTGGCTTTTCATATTTGGAGTAGGGTGAAGCCTGGCTTGGAATCAAGCCCCAATCGATTCACATTTATTGTGATATACACCAGAATCTTCTGTGCTAAATGATACTGCAAGATATCAATTAGTAGCTTTTCTGCCATTAAGAAATAAGAAGTTTCTTATAAAATATAGTGTACATGAGCTAGGTGGTTACCCATAACCTATAGGATAAACTAAGAATTCCTAGCACGTGAGACCCTCATAATCTGGATAACTTTAATAACAGCTATCATTTATTAAAAGCATATTATGTGTCAGACACATCCTATGGGCTTACTGGTCCTATTTCCCAGAATTGGCATATCTTGGAGAAGCTGATGGTACTATCCCCACTTCCCATGAGGAAAAAGAATTTTGAGAGGTTAGCTTAAGTCAAAATCATGAAGCTATTAATGTGGCAGGGCAGATAATCTTCTAAATGATAGAATTCTATAAATTACAGTGAGTCAAGGTAAATTATTTTAGGTATTTGCTTTGGGCAAAGCCACAAAAATAGACAAATTACCCAACTCAGGAAACTGTCCTGCTTACACTTCCCAATTCCTCAGCTATTTTTGCCCTTCTTCTTGCTTCATCTTTGGCTCATTCCTTTACGTCTAAATCTATAAAAGCCAAGGGCTTCTAACATGGTTCTCATAAAAAGGATAGCAGGCCGAGTGCTGTGGTGCACACCTGCAATCCTAGCAGCTCGACTGGTGGAGGCAAGAGGATTCCAAGTTCAAGACTATGGGAGGGATTTTGTTGCTGTTGTTTGTTTGTTTTTTTGACTTTTTGGGCTTTGTACTTTTGGAGTATACAATGTCTATGAAATTATTTACCCTACACAAAGGGTTACAACAGCTGCACCCAATCTCCTATAGAGGAGAAAGAAATGCTATAATGTTCAGACAGAATCCATCTGGGAAGAACACAAAATGTTTAAGTATGAAATAGAGTTATGTGCATTATTTAAGTTTGGAAGATTATTTGGAGGTTATTACGATAGGAAGGATAGGTAAAACAGGTCATTCAGTTTTTATGTTATCTTGGACTTTCTTTATCCAATTAAAAATCTTTATTAGCTACTCAAACTAGCATCTCTTTTCAAATCAATGTTCCAGACTATACTAGGTTTTTTCCTTCCCATTTATGTGTTCTCACTTCTGGACTCCTGGGCACAAATGGACCTCCATGCCTTTTCAAGAAGGCTTGAATAATAAAATTATCCACAAAGAATTCTCTAGACTTGTCAACAATGTTGTGTTAATATAAATAACAAGATTTGACAGGATTAAAGAAAAGGTAGGGGCTAGGGATTTAGCTCACTTGCCTAGCATGTACAAGGCAGGCGTTCAATCCCCAGCACCGCCAAAACCAAACAAAAAACCAAACTGAACAAAAAAGATAAACATTACATTGTTACAGAAGGGAAGTTCCTATATTTTTCCAACCAAGACCACCGTCCTATTAATTTTCCACCTTTCTATTAATTTTCCTTAAAATTTTTTACCCCTGCCAAACTACTATCCTTTATGTTAGAAAATTATTGAGGGTTCTAAATAAAATATTTAACTTGATATAATTTTATTTTTTATTTTTTTGCTGAAATTCTGGTTTTAAAGTATTTTCTCCTAAGGAACTTTTGACTGGCTGTTCCCTCTGCCTGTAATGAACTTTGAAGATAGGCTCCTCATCTTTTAAATCTTTGCTTAAATGTAGCCTCCACCTTCCCACATGATCCAACACATAGTACTTATTAGTGTGCCTTTTATTTCCTTCATAGCATATACCACATTCTGTAATTATCTTTTTTAAGTACAGTTTTCTGTAATCTATGCACTCACTTCCACTCTCCCAATATGCATTAAAATGGAAGGTCTGAAATAGCACAGATCTTCCCTGTCATTTTTAACAAAGATACAGTAAATGAATATTGAGATTTATATAGTAATATATACAGTATTGAATATATACTGTATTGAATATTGAGATTTATAGACAATCTATTTTCTAAATAACGCCCTAAAACAATAAAGTGAAATGAAAAGTGACAGTTCCCAAGTTGGTCTAAGTTCAAATCCCAGCTCTGCTACTCACTAGCAATGTGATTTAACGTTTATTACAATCAAGTTTCCACATCTATGAAGTGGGGATATTATCTACCACACATGGTTAGAGAAGATAAAGTGAGAAAGTATAATTATATGGAACACAAAAACTCTTATGCATTGCTCGTGGGATTATCAATTGGTAAATAATTTAGGGGTAAAAAACAGGCATTATTTCAAGTTGAATAGATGCATATGTTCAAGGCAAAGATTGTGTATGGCTATAAACCCAATGCTCAGGAGGCTGAGTAATATAGATGCAAAGAATGTGGCTTTGAAGACCAATGAAATACAAGAAATATTTTACAACTTTTATGGCACTAAAAATGTATGTATTTAATGATAAATTCCTTCCTTCTCCATTTTGCTTAGTGGCAAGTGACATTCAGGACCACCTACATTAATGCTAGAGTGCATGTATATCTGAGAAGAAAAGGAAAACTGGGCCTGCATTATTGAAAAACATTAAATCAGAGTTAATGATAGTAAAGAAAGTGGAAAGCTTTAAGTCAAGGTGCTGTTACTATACAAAAAATGTATTGCTTTGTTTGCAAGCAGATTGTTAATTTATAGGAACATAAAACTACACATAAAAAAATGTTAAAGTGCTCCATGTGTGGTGGCACATGCCTGTAATCCCACAACTAGGGAGGCTGAGAAAACAGGATGGTGAATTCAAAGCCAGACTGAGCTATGTGGTGAATTTAAGGTCAGCTTGGACTATATAGTGAGACTCTGCCTGAAAAGACAAAAATAAATAAAAGTCACTAAAAAGCTATTTATATCCTAGGAACAAGCTTTTAAACTAAAATATTAATAAAAATACTCAAATATTAAACATTTTCATATCATTTAATAGCATCTGTTTAATATTAAGTTAAGCCAAAATGTTAAATTAATATCCTGAGGCACAGCTGACTTAGCAACTAAAACTATATGCATACATATGGAAATTTAGTGGTGGGTTTATTCAAACAATTGCTCTGAATTTTTTTTTATCAAGTACTAGCCAATTATATCATCCCAAAGCTACCAACATTTCCTATCCGTGCTGTCGGTGATTGGTGCATTCAGTGTAATGCTCCCCATACAGTCTACTCGTTCAAAACAAAGTATTGTTTTATAGGAATACAATCTGCTGTGGCTAACAATGCTCTATTAATATCCAGTGGCATTAATGCAAAGCTCAAAACTCAAGTACCACAGATAAAAGTGGATGGGTGACCATGTGACTTTACAATGAACCAAGTTAGAACTGCTGATTGAAGTCAAAGAATTCAATCCTCTACCTAGCCCACCCTGTTCTGTACTAACCATGCAAGACTGAGTTACAACAGAATGCATTAAGAATAGCATAACTTATGCATTGCTTCAAATCCCACGCAACTTGGTAATGTCGATAAACTAAAAGCTTGACATATTTTCACTGAAATCAGCAGAAAACTATTCCTTCCACTATTGAGTAACAGTATCACTGTGTGATTTATGTTTCAGATTATTTTAAAAATAAGAACCAAAAGTTGGGGAAGATACAGAGAACTGTGTAACTAATAGCATCAGATATAGGTAAACATTGGAAAAGTAACATGCACGGAAATCCACGTGGCAGAAAAACCCTACAATTAATATACACTACATAAAAGGCATGCATTTATTATTTCATATATTTCTCACAGGAATAGATGATGCTTCTCAATATAAATATCAACTTTCTCGTTTTCAATAAAGGAACTGAGATTCAATGGCAAGTTCTTTTCAGAAGATCATACAACCACTAAGAATTTAAGATCAAGATGTAAATCTGAAACTGGCAGTTCAACTATATATGGGTAGAAAAGAACCCAGGGCAAAAGGAAAAAAGTAGACAAGAGAGAAAATACAATAAACATACCTGCTCTTGGTGAGACTATGAGTTTTCTGCTTTTTAACTGAGATCATTCCCAAACTATGTGTAGTTTACATGACTGACAGTGAAGCCTTAACAGAGAACAAAACCTAGAATCAGCAGAAGAATTGCAAATTAAGTGTGAATTTCTAGGAAGAGTGGAATAATAATAGGGAAGATCCTTAAATCTCAGCTGGGCACCAAAATGCACAAATATAGGAGAGACACTTGGGTCCAACCTAAAGAAAAGTAGCTGAAAGCCATAAAAACAGAACAGAGATAGTAGCTATTTCATAGAAGGGGGAGGGAACTCAATCTACAGTCTGAGCCTAGGAAAGTTAGGAACTTCTAAAACAAAAACAACAAACAAGTCACTACAGTATATTACCCACATATCCCATTTGTACCCCCAAAATTATTTGTTGTTGTTGTTAGGTGCCCTCGAGTCGGTATCCAACTCAGAGACCCTCATAAGGTTTTCAATGGCTGACTGCTTTGGGATTGCCTTGGGAGTGGATTGCCAGGTTCTTCTCCCATTTTTGTGGTGCTGGAAATTGAACTCAAGACCTCAGAGACTGCAGCACAGCGCTCTACCAACTGAGCTAAATCCCAGCCCCCAAAATTACTAGACTTGCAAATAAACAGGAAAATGTACCTCATCCTCAGGGGAAAAAAAAACGAGCCATTAGGATTTTTTTTTTTTTTTTTTTTTTGAGACCGGATCTCCCCACATAGCTCAGGCTGGCCTTGAACACTTGGATCCTCCTGCCTCAGTCTCCTGAGTGCTGGGATTATAGGCATCTGCCACCACACCTGGCTAGTCATTAGGAATTAACTCCAAGTGGGCCCAAGTATTGTATTTAGTAGACAAAGACTTTAAAATAACCAATATATTCAAAAGTCAAAAGCAGTAAAGAGTATCTCAAAACAGAAATGAAAGCAATATTTTAAAAATCAGAAATTCTACCCTGGGATACATTTCTAAACATCACAACAGCTGAAATAAAAAAAATTTCTGGACGTACTTAACAGGAGAATGGAAATGGCAGAAGTAGTAGTAGTTACAAGCACTGATCTACAGATGCAAGAAACTTAATCCCAGAAAGGATACACACAAAGAAAAAACACCCATGGGTACAAACTGCTGAAGGCTAAAGGTAACGAGAAAATCCCACAACACTCAGAGAAAAGTAACATCCTCTACAGTTGACTGATCTCTTACCAGAAACAATAGAGCAGCATATTCAAAGGGCTGAAAAAAGAAAACCTGAAACCAAGAAGTTCATATCCAGCAAAACTACCCATCAAAAGTGAAATAAAGCTGGTGGGTGTGGTGCATGCCTGTAATCACTGCAACTCAGGAGGCTGAGGCAGAAAGATCATAAGTTCAAGGCCAGCAGCAACCTGTTCACCTTAGCAAGACCATCTCAAAACAAAAAATAAAAAATGAGCTCAGAGTGTAACTCAGTGGTAGAGCACTTGCCTAACATACATAATGCCCTGGATTCAATCCCAGTACTGGGGAAAAAAAAAAAAAAAGAAAGAAAAGAAAAAAGAACAGTTTTTTAAAAATAAAGCAAACAAACTAAAACCCTCCAATACTTATGTCACTCAAAGTAAAACTACGTCTTTATCATGATCTACAAGGTTCTACACTATTGACTCTCACTGCCCTCTGACCTCCTCTCCCATCACTTCTAGTCTTGATGTCTTCTCATCTTTCAATAACACCAAATACATTCCCAACTTGGTTTCTGCTGTTTCTCTGCCTAGAGTACTTGTTTTCTAATTGTTGCATGGGGTTATTCCTCACTCTCTGCCAGAGTCTGTTCCCATGTCAGAAAGGCCTTCCCCAACTCCTCTAAAATAGCACCACCACAGCCATCTTCATTTAGCTACCTTTTTCATCACCCTGCTTTATAATCTCTTCACAGTACTACATATGACCTATTTGTTCATTGTCTCCTACAACTAGAATGAAAGCCCCGTGACTTTGTTCTGTTCACTGCTATAACTCCCCCACTTAGAACAGTACTGTTGTTGATGCTCAGTAAGGGCATGATGAATAACTGAACTCACATTCATCTCATTTCAGCACAGAACCAATTTGATTATTGATTAGCACAAAAGACTTCCCAAACACACAGATAAGAAATATAATTAAAAATCATTAAAGTTGGGTGCTGTGGTTCATGTCTATAATCCCAGTGACTTGGGAGGTTGAGGCAGGAAAACTGCAAGTTCAAGGTCAGAGACAACCTGGACAATTTAGCAAAACCTTATCTAAAAATAAAAGCAATTTTTAAAAATAAGAGGGCTGGGGGGGCTCAACTTAGTGGCTGAGCACTTGCATAGCATGTGTAAAGCCCTGGATTCAATCTCCAACCCCAAATTAAAAAAAAAAAAAAATCATTGAAAGCAAAGGCACTCAACAATTAAGATCCAAAAAAAATTCAATTTTGGTCCTTTAAGCTCCAGTCTCACTGGACTGTGGGTATAAATACACAGAGATGACACTAATTATGACTACCAACATACAAATTTTTTACCACATTTTATGTCGTCAAATTTATCTTTCCTTCTACCTGAGCAGTCAGTTGGTATACACTTGGGGAAGTGATACAATATGTGAAAACCACACTACAATGGCCAGTGGCATGGATGTAGTAGGACAGAGCCTCTGGCAAAACTATGAAATATGACAAATTTGACTTTGACATATGCAAGTACTTCTTATCAGGGTCCCACCTTTACTATGTCCTGGAAACTACTCCCAGACACTTCCCAAGATGTGACCCACTCTTGTAGTCTTGTTCCTACAGGGTGAGCTTCAAGGAATCAAGCTATATCCTGAAATGATTAGTAGGGTGTGGAATTTCTTGTGCAGGAATCAACACCACCCACTCAGAGAAACAGCTCAGTGTCAGAGACATGAAGATTCTTTAGTGTTTTACTTAAAGTCCTTGTTAAGTGATAGGAACTGCCTGCCCTGATACATTCAGTGAGCACAACTTTATTACATGCCTAATCTCTGTATGGGCCGGGATTTAGCTCAGTTGGTAGAGCGCTGTGCTGCAGTCTCTGAGGTCCTAAGTTCAATTCCCAGCACCGCAAAAATGGGAGAAGGACCTGGCAATCCACTCCCAAGGCAATCCCAAAACAGTCAGCCATTGAAAACCCTATGAGGGTCGCTATCAGTCGGATACCGACTCCATGGCATCTAACAACAACAATCTCTGTATGGAAATTAATGAGACAAAAGCTCAGATTCTCATGAAGGAGTTAGTCAAATTAATACTTATACCATCACAAGTATTCCTCCTCCTGTTTGTTATATGATCATTCAACTCTCAGAGGGTCAAAATGATGAGATGACAAGAGATAAAGACTCCGCCTCAACATCCCTGCCATCATAGAGTGGGCCTGGGGGATGGACAGGAAGATGTGGTAAAGAAGAGGCCAGACATAAAGACCTGTAATCCCAGCACTCAGGAGGCTGAGGCAGGAGGTTCATGAGTTCAAGGCCAGAGGCAGCCTGTGTAATTCAGTGAGACCCTGCCTCAAAATAAAAAATGGCTGAGGATGTAGCTCAGTGGTACAGCACTTGCCTAGAATGCATGAGACCCTCAGTTCAACCCTCAGTACTGCAAAAATAAAAACAAATAAGCAAATGAATATAATTATAAATATTATAATTCACCAAGATCTAGAAACATTAGCGAAAAGCCGGGCATAGTGATGCACTCCTGTAATCCCTGTAACTCAGGAGGCAAAGCAAGAGGATAGTGAGTTCAAGGCCAGAGGCAGCCTGTGCAACTCAGTGAGACTCTAACTCAAAAAATAAAAACATGGGCTGGCAGTGCAGCTCAGAGGTAGAGCACCTGCAAAGTAAGTGCAAAGGAGGCCCTAAGTTCAGTACCCAGTGAGGAGAGGAGGAGAGAGGGGAAGGAGGGGGGAGGAGGAGGGGAATGTGGAAGTCAAAGAAAAAACAAACATTAGAGAAGGTTTTTCAATCTACACAGGTTGAGGGAACAACTTTTGAGGATCTAGTCAACCCACATTATCAACTCTCCCTTGCCTGTCTCTCCTACAACAGTTATGTATAGTCATATTTGTACTGCTTATCACACTCTCTTAATCCATTTGCTAAAATTCTAAGCAAAATTATCTTCAGTATGTGGTTATTAGTTAACCCAATCAATCTCTTTAGGTAGCCATAAAGAATTAGAGTGGAGGCTGAGGTCTTTAGCTAAATGGCAGAACATTGTCTAGCACGCACTACAGAAGGTAAAAAACTGCAAAGAATTCATTACACTACCCATTGCATAAACGAAACTCAGCATGTAACATTTTACACACTATATTCATCTAATAATGTAGTAATTAAGGGAATCAAAACTTGAAATCCTAGAGTTTAACTTTGTACTTTCTAAAGGGCCAATACAAGAACAAAATACAAACTACACTAGCCATTATTTTCCAGGAACTGAAAACAGCCCTTTATTTTCATTGCACTTTTTTCCTAATCTTACAATAATCCTGAAAGCTGAGGTAGCTGAGGCTGAGGGGTAGGGTGAATTCTTCAACCACCATACAGCTGACAACACAAATGTTCTCGTTTTTAGATGCTCTAAACTAAACAGAAATGCTAAAAACAAAATCACAAATATAAATACACACAAAACAAACCTAATGTCTTGGAGAACTTGAAGTGCCTTGTCACTCACAGAATGTAATTTAAAATAACAAAACCTTTCAAATTCAAGATATATAATATCTTACAATTTAAATTCTATAGCTTACAGGTGAATAGATTGCTTTACTACTAAACTATCTGGATTTGATAAAATAAATCTGAAACATTCTTACATAACATTTTCAATAGAAACAATACTCCAAGAAAAGGAATATTACCAATTGCATTCCTACTTTAGTCTACAAAGATTTGAAATTTTGAAAAAGAAAAAAGGATCGATCTGAAAGAAACTACATTAAATATGAATAAAATAAATGTTTTAGAAATTGTTTTGCTCCTGATATGTCAAAATACAACAATGGAACAACAAGAGTAGTATTTTCTAAAGCTAAATGATTTCAAGCTTTTAAACAATCAATAAGCTGTAATGGATGGGATCTATGCAATTATTTCAAACTATAAATGTTATTTTATCAAACACTGGGACAAGTACAGTCTTGTATGAAATGATTCTATGAGATCAAATAATTACATCTAAAAGAAATCACATGTTTACTAGATTTAAACTTTCCCACACTATGATTCTTTCAACCTTTATGGTACCAACTCTCCAGTCACAAAATTCCATCAATGTAGTCTTTACATACTTGTAAAAGCAGACATCAATAATCTCAACTCATAAAAAGTTAAATTTTAATCAAGTCTCAAAAGCATCAATGTTATCTGAATATGATGATTGTGAATCTTGAAAAAGTTAAGTCTTATGCAGCCACAAAAAACATAATTAGTAAAGTCAGTGACTGTATGGGGATGAGCCAGGTGTGGTGCCACACTCTTAATACTATCACCCCAGCACTTCAGAGCGTGAGGCAGGAGGTGCCAACTGGAGTGAAGCCTGGGCTCCACAGCTAATTCCAAGCCAGCTTGGGGTATATAGAGACCTTGTCTCAAAAACAAAAGAAAACAAAAAAACCAAGAATGTATGAGAATAGTTTTCTGTTCACAAAGCATAGCTGCTAATGCAAAGACACCCGCCTCCCCCCCCCCAGAAAGTCTTCCGGGACCTCCTCCGGAGGAAAAAACAATTCTTCTCTCTTTTTTATTTTAAAGACTCATTCCTCTGACAGTTTTTTTTTTTTTTAAATATAGCTGTCTCCCAAAATGTTTACATTACAAAAAATGAATTTATGCCATTACCAGGAACAGCATGTCCCAAGACTTAAGACTTCTGTAATCCTTCGCATATTCAAGATTGCAAACAAACAAACAAAAAAAGCTTTAATAATTTATTGACCACACACACATCCTATTAAGACTTTCCTTCAAACACCAACCTTCCCACTCAGGGGATTCTTAATGGGTGTGTATAAACCGTATACTACAATCTAAAAAGCATACAGATTGGAGATGCTCCCCACCCTCTGAGAGGTCCTCACCTAAATCTCCACACTCCCTTTTTCGGGCCACAAACACAAATGTAACACAGAGGAGTGGTAAACTGTCAAGCGTAAGTGAGAAGGCAGTGTACACGAGATGTATAACTGGATAGGGAAGGCTGTTAAATGCAGACTCTTCAGTATCATGTAACCAGCCTAACCCGCTGCAAACTTTTAAGAGATTAAGTTACATTCCACTGCAATTCCACACTTGACAGCTGAATCCAGAGATGCCAGCGAGTCATGTATGTCCACTCCCACCACCTCACCCGGCAGAGTCAGCGGCTACATCCTGCAGTCAGCACGCACCAGGGAAAGGGGAAGGAAGGGAACCCAGGCGAACTCACCTTTTCCAGCTCGTCGTGGAGCTCCGCCAAGCTGGGCCGGAGCAGCTTCTCGCCCAGCTGCGCGGCTGTGTGCCGGTAGTGATCGATCCTGGGCACCGCGTCCATGGTGTTGTGGCCGAAGGTGCGCAGGTAGTAGGTATTGGTGTGGGTGTCATAGTAATAGTGCTGGTGGTGCCCACTGCCGCCGCCCGAGTGCAGGCTGCTGCCCTCGCTCAGCACTGTGTCCCCGCCGTTCTGGAAGCTCACGTTGGGCCCGTCGCCTCCGACCCCAGCCGCATCCGACAAGCTGCCGTCCGCAGAAGAGGAGGCAGCCGGGTCCACGAAGTTCACGCGGAATCGGCCCTTGGCTTCCTCGCTGCCCTTGGCCGACCCGCTCTCGCCGCTGGCTTTCCCGTCTGCGGAGGTCTCCTTGCTCCCCGCCGCTGATCCACCAGCCGCGGCGGCAGCAGCCCGCCCAGCGTTCTCAGAAACCAGGTCCACCTGGAAGCGGCTTTGGCTCGGGGTGGGCCCCAGGGGTCTGCCCAGCCCGTCCCCGGCCGCCGCGGCGCCCTCACCTCGGACCCCGCCAGCGCCCGGGCTGGCAGCCGAGGCATCCTCCGGCACCGAGGGTACCGCAGTGCCCGGCAGGTCCACCCCGGCAGCTGCCGGCTGCGTCTCCCCAACCCCGGCCAGTCTCGGGGCGCCGGAGGAGGGCGCCGTGGGCCCCGGCTCCATTGCCGCCCGACACTCGGCGGACCTACGGAGTCTGGCGAACGTTGCGGGCTGCGCGTCTCCGCACCCCTGGCTGGCCGTGGCCGCGGCTGCAAAGCCAGGTGAGGGAGTTGCGCTCCCTGCCGCTCGCCAGGGCCGGTACCAAACACGCCAGCTGCCGAAGCCGGCGCGAGTGCAGCGGGCTCCAGGCGGGCCCGCTGTTTAAAGAGTCGGCGGGGCCACGGCAGCCGCTTTGGCTGCAGCACGCGGGAGGCGGGGCCGGAGCCTCCTCCGCCCCTCAGCCCGCCCACCCGCGGTCCAGCAGTGGCGCGCGGCAGAAGCTCCCTTGACGCCCCGGCCCTACCAGCCTCCTGCGCGACCCCACGCGAGAGCAGCCAGCGCGGGGAGACCTTCTGGCCGGTCTGGGCCGAGCCTGCGGCGGCAAGAACGACGCAGCCGGGGACAGGCGTGGCCACACGCCTCACCGCCGTCGCCGGGAAGATCTTCGCGCCGCTACCTCCTCTTCCGTCGCCCTCCTCTCACTCCGCCAACCTCCCGCCCCCGCCACGCTCTGCGGCGAAGAGGAACGGGTCCCTGGCCGCCTCCCTCGTCCCGGTCTCGGGGCGGCGCGTTAGCGGGCCCGCAGCCCAGGCCGTGGACGGTGCCGCAAGCCGGTTGCTGATGCTCCCCCAGCAGCAGCCACCACTGCGGCGTCTAGGACTCTTTTTGCATTTTTGTTTTGTTTTGTTTTGTTTTAAGTTCTGAGGTCGCAGTACTTCGGCTGAGCTGGCGAGATCTCGCGAGATGCTGCAGGGTTACTGGGCCGCTTCCCTTCAGGCGCGTGGTACCCGAGACCCGGCGGGCGCTTTTCCTGTGGGTGATGCTGGGGGCTTTCCTGTTGGGCTCGCGGGCGCTTCCGGAGGCGCTGGCGAGATGCGTCCCCTGCGAGGCCTGCTCCGGCTCTGTGCACTCGGAGTCTGCGCCTTCCTCTCGTGCCGCCCTAGAGCGCCAAACTCACGCCGCCGGGCAGTTAGATTTGCATAACCAGGGATTAGTTCCAGTCGTGATGCAGTGGGTGTGTCCACACTTCCGACGACACCTTTGTTTTAAAAGCTGATGTTCAAAGGTGAGGAAGGCACTTAGTTGTGATATTGTTGGAAGACAATCTTTAACTTAAATGATAAGATTCTCAGCTGTCAGAATCCAATGATGGCAGTAACTGACAGTGCAGTTAAGGGAAGTTTGTGCTTGGTTAGTGTTGTGAGAAGAATTTCTCGGTTTTAACACAAGCAAAATACTTCTCTGCTCTGCAGGCTTATTTTCTTTTCTGTAAAATGAAGGAAATACAACTATTTTCCAACTTTTCTTAGCATCAGAATCCACTTTTAAGATCCTACTTAGCCAGAGCCCTAAGTAAAACCAATAAATGGCTTAAGTGGCTTACTTTGGCCACTTTTATTTATATTTTAATAAGTTTATGTATTTTAAAGTTTTATTGATGGGGATAAACACCATTTCTTACTGAACCTTTGCAGCATGATCAAAGCGCCTCAGTTTATAAAAGTGAAAATGCTGTGAATAAAAGCAGCAACCAGAAAATTTTCAAAAAAGTGTTATAGCTACTATCTTAATTGACGGTGACTATTTAGCTTATTTTATTATGTTTCAAAGATGGAGATTGAAAGGAACAGCTCTTGGATCATATACCCAGAGTTTCTAGGGCCCCTCTTCAGCTTTCCTAATAGTACCAGAAAACCAGAAGAATCCATGAATATCAGGTGGTTCTTTTTTTTAATATGTATTTATTTTTCAAGTATTGGGGGGTTGAATCCAGGGCCTCATGAGTGCTAAGCAAATGCTCAACCACTGAGCTGCACTCCGAACCCCTTTTTTATTTTTTATTCTGAGATGGTCTGTAGATTGAACAGGCTGCCTCTGGCTTCGAACTGAAGATCCTCCTGCCTCAGCCTTTGAACTAGCTGAGATTAAGGTGTGCACTATGGTCCTGGTTGCATGTGGTCTTTTAAGCAGTGTAGTTTTCAAGTAGGGAAATGTTGCCCTAGTAGTTGGTCTGTGTAGTATCTTTCATCTCGAAAGCTAATTCATGGCTGTTGGAATTCAACATTAAGTTAACTGAACAAATATTGAGCACCTGCTATGGGCTAGTCTCTTCTTGGGATATAGCTGTGAGGAAAACAGACAATCCCTTCTTTCATGGAGCTCATTCTGGTGAGGATAGATAAGGTAAACAGATGAAATCTATAGCCTATGTGCCACTAGTGAAAAGGGAATAGATTATTTGTGAGATTAAGGGAATAGATTATTGGTGAGATAGGGATGGTAAATTTTCCATAGAATGGCCTCAATGAAATGATATTTCGGGAAAGAAGTGAATGATGCAAATATTTGAAAAAAGAATGTTTCAAAGTGAAGAAGAGCAAAAACCCAAAGATAGGAGCATTCCTGGTGTGTTCCTGGAATTGCTTGTAGGCCAGTTTGACTGGAGATGCTTTACAAGACCAAGATGGAGAGAGAGAGTCAAAAGGAATTAGGTTGGAAAAGTTGGGGATGTGGGACATGATAGACCAATAATGTGTAGGACCTCTTTGGCTGTTAAACGTTCTTTGGCTTTTATTCTGAGTAGAATGGTATAGTCAGCTCAGGCTTGCATGACAAAATACCATAGACTGAATATCTTAAAACAACAGAAGTTTATTTTCTCATAGTTCTGGAGGTTGGAAAGTGCAAGATCAGGGTGCCAGCATGATCAGGTTCAGATGAGAAGTCTTTGGCCTGCAGACAGCTTGCCCTCTCAGTGTGGCCATGCATAGTGGACAAAGAGCTCATGCCTCTTCCTTTTCTTATAAGGGGACCAATGATATTGGATCAGAGCTCTACTGTTATGGCCTCATTTAACCTTAAGATCATCTCTTTAAAAGGGTTATCTCTAAGCCAGCAAGGTGGTGCATGCCTGTAATCCCAGCTGCTTGGGAGGCGGAGACAGGAGGATCCCAACTTTGAGACCAGAGGCAGTCTGCATAACTTAGGGAGACCCTGTCTCAAAAAGTAAAAAAAAAAAAAAAGAAAAAAAAATTGGTCTGGGGGTGCAGCTCAGTGGTCCAGCATTTGCAAAGCATGCCAGCACAAGGCCCTGGGTTCAACTCCCAGTACCGCAAAAAAAAAAAAAAAAAAAAAAAAAAAAAGTTATCTCTAATACAGTCATATGGGGGGAGGGCTTCAGTGTATGAATTTTGGAAAGACAAAAAGCCCTCCAAGTATTGCCATCCATGATTCAGTCCATAGCAGATGGCAAATACTTGGAGGGTTTTAGTAGAGAAAAGACACCTGTCATACATAATTACATGCTGTATAACTGTATTGGGAAGGTGGTCTTACTAAGATCATAATGGAACTAAAAAATTCCTATCCTTTAGTATTTTTACTATACTTTTTCTATGTTTAGAAACAGATTATCAATGTGTTATAGTTGCCTACAATATTCAATGCAGTAACATGCTGTTCAAGTTTGTAGCCTGGGAGCAATAAGCTCTGCCATACAGCCTAGATGTATAGTAGGTTATACCATCTAGGTTTATGTAAGTATGCTCTGATGATATCGCATAACAAAATTGCCTAAGGATCCATTTGTCCCTATGGGTAAGGCACAAATTGATTGCAAAGGATCAGTCTGCCATGTTGTAATGAGGCAAGGGAGTAAGTGGCAGAGGCAAACAAAAAAGCAAGAAGTGTTGAGCTGTATTGAAACAATCCAGAAATCGATGGTGTGGCTTTCATGACAGTAAGTGATAGTAGAAGGGAGTAGGGGTAAGTGGTTGAATTCTGGGGAAGCAATAGAATTGGCTGATGGATGTAGGGTGTGTAAGAAAGAGAATCCAAGTCATTTGATCTGAACAACTGAAAAATGGGGTTGCTGTTGTTTGAGATGGAGGAAAAGGTGCAGGGAGAACGTTTAGAACAAAAAACAGGACCTCAGTCAGAGTCTTTTGGAGGAAACACAAATAAATGTATAGGAATACTAAATAGTAGTCACTCATTCTAGGAGGGAGGAATGTGGTATAATGAGAATGCAAAATGGAGAGGCCAGAGTTAGGAAGGAAGTGACTTTTCACCAGAAGTCTGAAGGACTTAGAACTAAACTATATTTTGCAGGGGGCTTAAACAAGGGAAATACTGTGGACAGAAGCCCTCATGGAGTGAACATGGTCTGTCTAAGAAGCTTGAAGTCATTTTGGTGAGAGCATAGGAAATAGGGAGCAAGAACAGGAAGAGATGATACTTGTCTTTACTCTAAAAGCCCCATAAAATCATTAATGAGTTTTCAGGAAGAGAGGCACATGGCCAGATGGACATTTATCAAAACTCTCTAGTTATATTGTGAGCAGAAGAGTGAAGGAGGAAGAATACTCAAGGGAATATAGGACACAATTTCACTCATCTAGTCAACAGCAACAACAGTCATAGATGATACAGGCTGAGAATTAACTCATGGTAGAGTGCTGCTCCGCACCTAACAAGAAGAAGTTATGGATGATAGTAATTGTAGTAGCTAATATCTAGAGAATTTATGTTATGGATACTGAGCTAAACTCTTTACATTCATAGTCTTGATTCTTAAAACAGCAGTATGAAGAAAACCATAGTATTATCCCCACTTTGCAGATAAAAAACTTGGTTAAGTAAAAAAGGTAAGTAATTCCAACCTTTAATGACTGAAGACTTAAAACAACAGGCAGAGGGCAAGTGCAAGGAGTGGCTTAAGAGCTGACAGACCAAAAACAGACAAAAAACAGATGAAGGTATTTGGAAGTAGGATTAGCTGTTAAATTGGGCTAAGAGGTCAAGAAGGATGAGTTGACTTATATGTTGAATTTAATAACACACGTAATCCAACAAATGGGTTGGGGCAGGAGAAATCAAAATATATGAAACTTGTAGAAACATTGTCAGAAGGTTTCCCTTAGTTAGCACTCACCTGGCTGTCATGTTTACCAGGTACCAGTTTCAGAGACTAACCTTGATTACAGACCAATTATCAGTATCATGATGGAAGACCCCACTCATTTTGCTCATTTTTCCAACTTTTATTGAAAGGCTAGCCGTTAACAATGTGTGTATTGATGAATTTAGCAGTATATATTGAATATGCTTAGATCTTAGAATTAGACAGGATTTAGGGATTGTTATCCCATACCTCACATTTACCTCACTAAAATATCCTAATGTTCTTAGGTGCCATCAATTCGGTGTCCAACTCATTGCGACCTTACATACAAAAGGTAAAACAGTATTGTCAGTGCTTCTCTGCTAATCATAGGGTTTTCAGTGGCTGATTGTTTGTTTGTTTGTTTGGGGTGGAGTAGGTTGTCCTGTCCTTCTCCCAAGCCTGTAGCACCTGGTGTTCCCAGGCTGTCTCTTGTCCAACTAACTCAACCCTGCTTAGCTTCCCAGATCTGATGGGATCAGATACCACAGTGGTACAGTTGCAGGTAAAATATCCTAAAAGAAGACTTAAGTTAGTTCTGCTGTCTGCAACATTAGAAATTGTAAGGTAAAAAAACAATGTAGAACCTATAAAATCAGCTTTTTAAATTTATTTTTTTTATTTTATCGTGAGTTCTAGTTGGACATGCTGTGCTAACATTGTTTGTGAGTTTGTGTTCTTACTGGCTGGCATTTAGCACACAGATTAAGTCAATGGTTTTTCCCTTGAGAAATAAAGTGATTATCCTATTATGGAAAAAAGAGAACAGTTACCCTAGAGAAGCTTATACTGTAAATGTTACAGTTTTGCTTTCTTATCTAAGTCCCAATCATACTCTTCTTGAATTAAAAAGATTTTAAAATAAATTTTAAAGTCATAGAATTAAGCATTAATCAAAAAAGACAGCCCATGGTTTTTAAAAATTTTTTTGTGTTTTGCTTATCCAAATTATAAGTTTGTAACAAATGTGTTTAAATAAACATAGTCTCTCTCTCCAGTCCCTCCTTCCACCTTCATGTGTATTTGTAATAAAGCTAGTCAAGGAAATCTCTTCCAAATTGAATTCTGCAATTGGAAAGTTATTTTCCTTCTGTACTGTACTTTTTATTCTTTTAACTCTGCACTGTGATTATTTGCAAAGTTCACAGTTTAAAATGGTCAAATATTAATATATGAAATAGATACTTATACATAATAGCTTATTGGTTCCAATCAAGGACTCCAGCACCATGTTGCCTTTAGATTTGAGTTAGTTTCACTATTTACTAGATAATGTGACTTTGGGCTGGTGTAATGTCTGTGCTTCAGTTTCCTCATCTATAAAATGAAGGATAATAATGGTAGCTGCTTTGGAGAGTTATAAAGATTCTATGAATTATATCCCTAAGGTTCTTAGAACAGTCCCTGACATGTGGAGCTGGCATTCAGCTCAGTTGGTAGAGTGCTGCTCTGTGTTCTCTGTGGACTTGGATTTGCCCTCTCATACACTTTATGGGTGAGTAATGTAATGCATTCCCTAACTAAATTGCATACCTATATTTTCTTCATAATTAATGAAAAATCTTTAATTTTTTATCTTCTGTTATGTTCCTTAATGATTAATCCATTTATTCATTTTCTGAAAGCCGTTAAGTACAAGCCAGGTGTGGTGGCACATACCTATACTTCCAGCACTCAGGAACCTGAGACAGGAGGATCTGAGTTCAAAGCCAGCCTAGGCTACACAGCAAGTTCCAGGCCAGCCTGAGCTCTATAACAAGACTTTGTCTACAAAACAAGCCCATGTGTGTAATTCAGATATATTTTTATACTTTTTCTAAGATGCCTAAAATGCAAAAATACGTAAATGTAAAAAGCATCTTTCTTTTTTAAAATTTTTTGTTGTAATGCTGGGGATCAAACATAGAGCCTTACACAAGCTGGGCAGTCATTCTACCCCTATGGCACACTCTTAGCCCTTGGAAAGGATTTTACGCAATTTTATAGCAAACACCAGTTTTAAAGAACAATTAAAAATAATTATTCCATCTTTGATACTTTATTTTTAAAGAAGAAGGGGGTTTTTTTTGTAACATATGCTAAGGGTTATAAGTTTTTACAGCCAAAGCATTGAATATGTAATAGTCACTCAGATATTTATGAACATGACATTCTTCCTAATGGCTAACTTAAATTATTCTTACAATATTCAGATTGTTTGCTTTTGTCCTATTCTTCAGAAATTCTGATTCTCCATAAAATGTAAGGTAATTTTCAGTTTTAATTTTTAAGTGATTTCCTCTTGCATGTTATTATAAAGCCCAGTTTCTAAGTGTGTAAGTATTTATGTAATTATTTTTATTACTTCTGGGCACTTTCCAAGTCTTTTAGTCTTCTATTAAATGTGGGCCAAAACTATTAGGCTTAATGTTCCACTTTTAAAAAATTCTGATGTATATAAAGGTAAAGACAAGTTTTTTATAGTTTAAGTAATTGTTTTTATTTAAAACTGGGCTACCAAACTGGGGGTGTAGCTCAGGGGTACAGTGCTTCCCTAGCATGAAAGAGGCCCTGGGTTTGATCTCTGACACAGAAGACAAACAAAAAAACCCAAAACTGTGAAGACAACTAATTTTGAATATGTCACTGAGTCTGAACTCAAAAGACTTAGTCAAAAACTGTTTTTTGTTACTTGAAAGATCTTGATCAAAAGTCCACCTTGAGCTGAGTGTAAAGTGTGATGGCACACACCAGTAATCCCAGCTCAGGAAACTGAGGCAGGAGGGTCTCACATTCTAGTGTAGTCTGGGCTATACAGCAAGACATCACCCCCCTTCAAAAAATAAGTAAATAAATAAAAGCCCAGCTCTATTGCAACTGCTTTCTAAAAACATAAAATTATAGAATATATATGAAGAATTTCAGCTGGGAACTGTGGCATACAGCTGTAGTCCCAGTGGCTCAGGAAGCTGAGGCAGGAGGATCACAAATTTGAGGCCAAAGACAACCTATACAATTTAGAGAGAAACTGTCTCAAAATTTAAAAAAGGGAGGGCTTAGGGTGCAGCTCAGTAGTGGAACACTTGCCTAGTATGTGTGAGGCCATCTGTTCAAATCCCACATATTGGGCAAAAAACAATTTCATATTTACAAGAGACCGAGTAATTAGGTATTTATATTCATATTTTTCTAATTATAAAATCAATATATGTTTGATATAGAAGTCATATATAAAAGGAAAGTATTACCGTGCCATCACCTCAAAATAGTATCTTTTGGTTTCAATATTACAAAATGATTTATGGTATGTTTTGTAATTTTTCATACCAATAACATGAACATCTTTCCATATATAAAACTGAATATCTTGTAGCTTCATGATTTCTCCCATCCAAGTACTAACCAGACCCAATCTTGTTTAGCTTCCAAGATCAGACATGATGGAAATTACATGATTTCTATTGGCTTCATAATATTATATCATTTAGATTTATCCAAAATCACTGAATCTGTCACCTTCTTTTGAACATTTCATTTATTTCCTTTCTTTATAATTAATACCAAGCAATTCAGCATTGAACTTTTTTTTCTCTTTGTGACAGGTATTTAACCCAGGCTTGAACTTATGATCCTCCTTCGGCCTTTTGAGTGCTGGGATTACAGGTGTGAGCCACCATATCTAACTCTGCATCAAATGTCTTTGTGCATGGGTGGTCTTCTCTCTTCTCCAGGTCTTACCATGTTCCCTAGGCTAATCTCAAAATCTTGGGCTAAAGTGATCCTCCTGAGTGCTGGGACTATAGACATGTGCCACTCTGGGTTCTTGTATCTTTCTTCTTAACTACTTTTTCCTTAGAATAAATTCCTAGATGTGAAATTGCAAGACACGTGTGTATCTTTTAAAATGCCATACATAGCAAAATTGATTTTCAAAAAGTTACATGAGTTTATCCTATTCGTATTGTACTTGAGTTCCTGTCTTCTACCACCCTTACCAATTCTGAGAGATCCTTCTTCTTAGTTTTTGTCAGTCTGATTAGCAAAAGACAGTTCAATTTTCAATCTTTATTTTCTTACTTACATACTTCTTTTGGTTTTTTGAGACAGGGTCTCACTGTGGATCTAAGAATGTCCTGGAACTTACTTCATAGACCAGGCTAGCCTTGGACTCATGTACATTCTCCTGCCTCAGGCTTCCAAGTGCTAGTATTATAGTTGTGAGCCACCACACCTGGATTTAATTTTCAAACTTAGATTGCTAGTGAGGATGTACTTCTAAAAGTTTAGTAGCCTGTTGAAGTGGTACACACCTCTAGTTCCAGCTACCCAGCTGGCTAAGATGGGAGGATAGCTTAAGCTCAGGAATTGGAGCCAACCTGGGTAACTTAGTGTCTCTCTCTCTCTCTCTCTCTCTCTCTCTCTCTCTCTCTCTCTCTCTCTCTCTCTCTCTCTCTCTCTCTCTCTCTCTCTCTCTCTCTCTCTCTCTC
>VMDO01001353.1:31393-56209 GCA_007922755.1 Pedetes capensis | reverse complement strand
CCTGAAAGTCTGTTTTCTACGCTGTTTTGTTTTGGCAAGAAAACACAAATGTGTTTATTTTTGTATCTTTGGTGGAGAATTAGCCCTCTGTGAACAGTTTTTATAAGGACAAAATTAGAAGGCCTTTCCTGCCCCAGCCAAATTGAGAGTACAAAACCTAATGTGCCAATCTAGATCTCTTTAGCATTTTGAAATTCAGATGGTGTGATGCCAGGTCAGAAAATATGTCAATTTGTTGGAACTGTTAGCTTCTTATATGTCACTGCCTTCTTCACTAGAGAGCTGCCTTGTCTGGGGCAGCCCAGTACCAGTGACTGGCTGAAAGTTCATACAAAGGACCTTGATTCTATTTGGGACAACTCTAAAGAATCATGGTAATAAAGAGCAGCCTGTTGGGAGTGGCTGAGGCTTCACCTGCATCCTCATTGTGGGTCAGCTTCTTCATCTGCCCAATCCTCTTTTCCTTAGTGATGCCTCTTTTGAGAGCACTCCCCAGGAAACTTTCTCCACCATTCTCCACTTCAGTCTGTTTCCAGGGACTATTCATATATTTCCAGTGAAATCACTCAAAAACAACACAGTTGTTTGTGCTACCAAGACCCCCTGGAACTACTTCATTTGTCCTTTCTGCACCTGGTTCTTTCTTTTCGCTTCCCCATATTCTCCTAATACTTCACTCTGTTTTAGTTTAATAGAGTTGGTTTCTGTGGCTTGCAACTAAGGATCAGCTGTATTATAATGTTCTTTGCCATTTTTCTGATATATTCTACTTACATTTTAAGAACATTTTATGTTTTACAGATATAAACATTAAAATTGGTTTACTCCGGTTTTTTGAATGCATTGTAGTTTTGTTCATAATAGTGTTTGCATTCAGTTATTTAAAAAATACCATAAAAGCCGGGCATGGTGGCGCATGCCTGTAGTCCCTGCGGCTCCAGAGGTGGAGGCAGGAGAATTACAAGTTCAAGACCAGAGGCAGTCTGCGTAACTTAGCAAGACCCTGTCTCAAAAACTTTTTAAAAATGTGCTGGGGGTGCAGCTCAGTGGTCCAGTACTTGCAAGCACAAGGCCCTGGGTTCAACCCCCAGTACTGTAAAAAAAAAAAAATACCATCAAGCATCTTGGTCTTTTTCTTTGTTATTCTTACCTTTGATATAATGCTTAGAGAGGCTTTTGTTATTATAAGATTAAATAAATAAAAATTAATATTTTCCATTATATTAGTAGTCTCAAATTTCAATCCTTAAATTAGATGGACATTTATATTTTACTCATACCACAATTTAGAAATGAACTGTGAAGCTGGGCAGGCAGCTCTCCATTCTCACCAGGAGGCGCCCATCTTTGGGTTACAGATGGAAGCCTTAGTTCTTTGCTATTTTCCAGTCAGTGGGAAGGGGGAGCTAGAGAGTGGAAAACAATCAGCTTACACACACACACACACACACACACACACACACACGCATGCACGCGCGCGCGCGCGCGCACACACACACACACACTCTCCTCATCTTATAGGCCAAAAGTTAGACACTTGGCTATGCATATAGTAGGTTGGGAAATAAAGTAGGATTTTTCTTTTTTATTTTTGTGCTAGAGACTGAACCCACAGCCTTGGGCCACCCAAAACCCACAGAGTTCTGGAATCTCCCATGGTCATGAATTCTGCTAGTAGGTAGAAACTTGTGTTTTAAAGAGTTATAGAACATTTTTAATACAATATTAAGATCACAATTATGTTGAACATGAAACTGAAAATGTACCTACAATGGTTAAGTGAAAATTAACATAGCTAACATTTTACAGGGGCTGAGGTTTAGCTCAGTTGGTAGTGTGCAGCTCTGGGCTCTCTGAGGACTCAGGTTCAAGCCCAGCACCATAAAAACGGAAGAAGGACGTGGAAATCCACTTCCAAAGCAATCCCCAAACAATCAGCCATTGCAAACCCTATGATGATTGCTATGAGTCAGACCTGACTCGATGAAGACATTTTACAGAGATTTTCCTCTTATAAAATGAGTTGTGTATGTATGTATATACTCTACCCTTCTCTTCTTTCTGCTTTCCCACTACTACCATATGTTTGCATGAGACGCATGAAGTTTTGGGGTTTTTTGTTTTGTTAGGGGGTTTTTTAGATTTTTTAAAACATCTGTTTCTCCCCACCCCCATTTATTTATTTGAGATGCTGGGGATCAAACCCAGGAACTTACACATACTAGACAAGTACCCGACCACTGAGCTGCATCCCCAGCCCTAGGAACATGAGTTTAGAGGAGTTGTTGTTGTTGTTGTTTTAAGCTTCTCAACATGATTGTGTTTGTTTTTTGTTTGTCAGACAGTGTCTCCTAGGTATCCCAGGCTGGCCTCAAATGCACAATCCTCCTGCCTCAGCCTTCTATGTGCTAGGATTACAAGTGTCACCAACAGGCTTTGACATGTTTCTTATACTTTTTACATCTCTCAGATTCCATCTGTGTAGACCAGGTAACTATGAGTAATGATGATAGGATATGTTAATATGATTATTTAAGGGCATTTTCAATTTATGAAGTAAATTCATCATGAAATATAATATCCTTGAAAAGGAATATCCTGTGTCTAATTTAGTAATGCATATTAAAGATCTAATATTGAAAAAGGAATTAGAAAGTCTGTCTTCTAATCTAAATATAAAACCTGTTCTTGGAACTGGTACTCATCTTCATTGTGATGTTTTAAACAGAGTTCTGTATTTAGCATCTCTATACTTTATTTTTAGAATATAAATGTTCAAACCTTAGAATTTATTCCAACAATGACTCTTTGGAAACTTAAGATAGCCTTGAAATTGTTGAATATTAGTCTGTGTAAACCATTGGTTTGGTGCATAATGATATAGAACATATCTTTTGGGGTTTTTCTGGGGGGATATATTTTATTGTTTTTTGTTTTTTTGTGGTGCTACGGATAGAACCTAGAGCCTTGTGTATGCTAGGCACACACTCTACCACTGAGATATAAACCCTGCTCTATTTTGGTTTTGTTTTGAGGCAGGATTTCACTGTGTATCCCAGGTTGGTTTTGAACTAGAGGTCTTCTGCCTCAGTCTCCCCAGTGCTGGGTTTATAGGCATGTACCATCATGCCCTGGGCTACTCTTTATTATTGTTACTATGATGCATAACATACATTACAGGGTAGTGATTAGAATAGGTGTGTACATTTTTGATGAGAATTATAAAGCAAACACCTATGTAAGCCACCATCTAGGTCTTGAAACAACATTGCCAGATCCCCAAAAGTCCCCAAAAGCGTCCCTTCCAGATCACACCTTTCTTCTACTCTGAGAGTTCATGATAATCATTCCCCTGGTTTTACTATATATGTATTTATCCTGTAACATAATATAAGTGGATTCATACTGCATGTTTCTTTTGTTCTTTTCAGCATGTTTATACAATTAACTTACCAGTAGGTTGTATACATGTTGTGCATTTATTTTCCCCATATAGTGTTAAGTTGTAAAGGTATACTACTTTTAATGTAACCATTTTACTGTTAATGAATATTTTCACGGTATTCAGGTTAGCTTTTGTTTGGTTGGTTTTTGTGCTGGGGATTGAAACTCAGGACCTTGCCCTCTATGACTAAGCTACACCCGCATCCTCTCTCCCAGATTAGCTTTTGTTTTTGCTATTGTGAACATTGCTACTAAGAATATTTTTGTATAATTGTCCTGACTATATTTCTGTAGGATATGTATTTTAGAAGGTATTGCTAATTCTCAGGGTATGTACGTATTCACCTTCAATAGATAATGACATTGTTTTCCCTAGTGGTTGTATCAAGCATGCTGTTATTTTTAAGGTTCTTTACCTTTAAGTATTTCCAAAAAGTTTCTTGAGAAAGAGAATATATCTTCAAGTATTTGATAGAAGTTTCTTGAGAGAGGAAAATGAACTAATTATACTATGGTAATGGATTTTATTTTTAAATTTATTTTGAAGTAACAACTAGAAAGAAAAAGTGAAAACCTAGTCTTTTTTCAGACTTTGTTTCATTTCAGTTTTGATACTTCATTGATGGATGATATAAATTCTTTACCATACATAAGACTGAATGGTTGGGGCTTATGAGCAATTATCCATGTGATTTCATTTCTCTAAATTTTTATTTGACAGTATTAAAGAATGAACTATTTTTTAAAAATATATGCTATGGAGCTGAGGGTGTAGCTCAATGTATAGGCCCTCAGCACCCCTCAAAAATATATGCATATCATGTATGTAGTATTTCTACAAATATTCTATATATACATGGTAAAACAAATTTTTCCTTCTCTCTCTCTCTCTCTCTCTCTCTCTCTCTCTCTTCCTCTTCTCTCTCTCTCTCTCTGTCTCTCTCTCTCTCAGTCTCTGTCACTGTTTCTGTGCTAAGGAATTGAACCCAGGGCTTCACACATGCTTTAGGAGGCACTTTACCACTAAGCCATACCCTCAGCCCATTTTTTACTTTTGATTTTGAGACAGGGTCTTGCTAAGTTACATAGGCTGCCTCTGGCCTTGAACTTGTGATCCTCTTGCCTCTACCTTCTCAGTCGCTGGAATTATGGACATGTGCCACTGATAGTAAAATAAAATTTCTTTATTCACTCATTTAGAGACAGGGTCTCACTGTGTAACCCAGACTGGCCTGGAACTCACTAAGTAGACCAAGGTGGCCTCGACACATCAATCCTCCTGCCTTTGCCTCCCAAGTGCTGAGATTATAGGTATGTGCCACCTTGCCTGGCTCTAAAATAAAATTTAAATGTGACATAAAGGCATAAAATGAAATACAAAGTCTACACTAATGCTTCTTTCTGAAGTTCTGCTTTAACTAAATACTTAACACTTTCCATTGTTTTCTTCTTTAAAATTATATAAATTGGGCATGGTGTTACATACCTGTAATCCCAGGACTTTGAGACTGAAGCAGGGGGATTTATGCAAGTTCAAGTCCAGTCTGGGCTACACAGCAGACCATATCTCAAAAAACAAAACAAAGAAAAAAAATACATATATGTATATAGTTTATTCATATATGTAAACAGCTCATAACACATATAACCTCGTAATTTTGTGATAGATTCCCAGCTAGTTCATAGTATATAAGCATTAGAAATGTTGAGAGATGTCATAAAATTGTCCTCCAAAACTTTGTTTCAATTTACATTTCTATCCAGTTGCTATTTGTCAACATTGGGTGTTAGAATATTTTACCTTACTGCTCTCACAATTGAAAAATAGATTTTGGTTTTGGGTTTACGTTTATTTAATTATGAGTGAAGTTGACTATGGTTCCATTTGTTTTTTTATTCAGACAACTGCCTTAGTATCTTCTATTTTATTATATTGTTGCATTTTTTTCCCTTAATGATTTCTAAAACTGGTAAATTTAAAAAAAACCTTAAACTAGGCATGGTGGCCCATGCCTGTAATCCCAGCACTCAGAAGATGGAGGCAGTAGGATCACAAGTTGGAAGCCAGCTTAGAGTACATACGAAGACCTTGTCTCCAAAATGAAAAAAAAAGAGAAAGAAACTACCTTTTTTGCCTATTATATCTTGCAAATATTTTTCCCACTTTGTGGTTAATTTTTACACTTGTTTTATAACTTTTGTACATAAGTTTTAACATTCTTTGTGATTTTCAGGTTGTACATAACTTTCAAATTGCTTAGAAGCCGATTTCATAAGTTGTATTTATCTTGTAAATTTGTTGTTATTAGGTGCCTTAGAGTGGGTATCCTATCCAACTCAGCAACCCCGTGTACAACAATGGAAACACCATTGTCAGTGCTCTGCTATTCATACAGTGTTCAATGGCAGATTGTTTTGGGGGAGTGGCCTGCTGGGTCCTTCTCCTAAGCCTACAACACCTGGTGTTCCCAGGCGGTCTCCCATCCAAGTACTAACCGGATCCAACCCTGCTTAGCTTCTAAGATCTGACGGATCAGATGCCACAGTGGTACAGCTGCAGGCCTTGTAAATTTAGTGACACATAAATTTAGTTCACAAATAAGCCCTTTTCTTTCCTTTTGTTTTCAAAGTCTGTGAAAGCATTCCTAGAAAGAAACACTGTAGATCCATGAATATGATGAGTATGAGTTGTGAAAACAAAATATATTTAACATTTAAATGACTTGTGTTTCCTTCTTTAAGCATTGTAAAAGTCCAGGTGGAAAAATTTTATTAGTAAAGAACTTTATCTTGTCAAACATAAATATTGTCATCTAAGAAAGTAAAGAATACCTGCTTTCCAACCTTACTTGAAATTACAGGTCTTCCTTTGACCTGAAACACTGTATCAGAGGCTGGCAGAAGTTCTTATACCAATTTATCCATGACTAACTATTGCCTTGCAATTGTTATTATGTGCCTCAGTGTTGGTGTATGACTCATAGCAACCCTAGGTACAACAGATGAAACACTATTGTCAGTGTTTCTCTGCTACTCATAAGGTTTTCAATGGCTGATTTTTTGGGGGCAGTGAGTTGCCAGGTCCTTCTCCCAAGCCTACAGCACCTGGTGTTCCCAGGTAGTCTCCCATCCAAGTACTAACCAGGCCCGCCCCTGCTTAGTTTGCAAGATCTGACAGGATTAGACGTCACAGTGGTATGGCTGCAGGCTTGGCTAGCAATACATGAAATGAAATTGATTTATCAGGACTTTTTCTATGTAATATATCTTCCATAGAAAAACTATAATAAATATTTTTACAGAATAGTTAAAATACGCTTTTTATCAAAACACAAAGGATCTAAATGAGTTAATATTTAAATGTATAAAAACAGTACATGTGACTTTAGCCTATACCCTCTCAGCTAAAATAACTTCTTGTTTAGCCTAGACTAAAACTGAAAAAACCTAAACAGTAACATTAGAGGTCATGGAGTGCAGCCAATCGTGTAAGACCCTTCTAGATTTTATTCTTGCTTTCTATACCTTGTAAAACTGTTTAGCAATTACCAAGTAAAATTATCTAGTGCAACATAAAACTGTACCTGCAGCTTGTGTTCAGAAGGCTAGGAACTCAAAGCTACCATATCATACTTAGTAGGAGACCTGAGATTCCATGTTTGTCACAAAGCAATCTTGCTTCTCCAGGGTTTTTCAGCACAGACTTATAGGATAGCAACATCAGACCCATTCAGACTAGTCTCATGTGGGGGTTATAGAGTTAAGACCTGGAATACTCTCCAAACAATTAGTCATTGAAACCCCTATGAATAGCAAAGAAGTACTGACAATACTGCTGGGCATGGCACAGTGTCAGGGAGTGTTTCCTGTGTTGTACATGGGGTTACTGTGAGTCAGACCCTAATTGAGAACATTCACAACAACAAGGGTTAAGAAGGTTTCATATTAGACTGAGAGAATTGGGCAAACTGCCCATATCTGACATTTAAAAATTATGCACTTTCTAAAAGATTCCTAATTTTACAAAGCTTACTGTTTTCAATAAAACACCTTGTTAAATATTTAACTAAATGTTATTTTCTATAGCCTTGAAATTTTTTATCTTATTAAAGTTTTTTTTTCTTAAAACTGCCATAATTACCATAAACACCATTCCATTAATAATGCTGTGAGACAACCTGGAACAGTGGCACACACCTGTAATGCAGCAACTCAGGAGGCCAAGCCAGGAGGATCATCAATTCAAGACCAGAGGCAGCCTGCAGAACTTAGCAAGACACTGCCTCAAAATAAAAATTAGGTTAGTGGTAGAGCACATACCTAGCATGTGCGAGGTCCTGGGTTCAACCCCCCAGTACTGAAAAAACGATTAATAATGCTGTTAGAAAACTGCTGAGCCTATTCTACTTTTAGACATTAATGGAAACTATAATACTTATTAATCAGTACATTCAAAACTCTCAGAGTATTTAAATTTCCTCTCTAAAATACATATTTTTCACTACATTCTGAGATAACTTAAAACAGCCATTTGGACTGCAGTACTAAAGTTGACTGGAGCATAGTTAGTGTTGTACCTCCAGGAAAAAAAAAGTAGAAATCAGTTAGCAGGTTAGAAGATTAATATAGATAAAGTTATTTACTTGGACTCAAGTCCTTCATAAATCTTCAAAATAGCTGAAGAATAGTGTTTAAAATGTTAAGATTTTTTAACTGCCTTTAGAATTCTCTGATGTACTATAATTATTTCCTCCACTGTTTAATAAAAGAATACTGAGAAAACCTGAATACTTTCTGGGCTCACAAAAACTATCGTAACATATTGAAGGTAGCAGCTATAGATACACATTTAGATTAATAGCAGCAACCAGTCTCTTGTGTTTCCAATGCCTTGCAAACAGAGGCATTGGCTGATAAACGAGACTATCTTCATGAATGTTTGTATAGCAAACTGGCCCTAAAAGTGAGGTGATATCTTCCTAGAATGAAGAACAGGTATGTTTACTGCCCATTATAAAAGATTCGGGTTCACTGAGCTCAGGATTCCTTTCCTGTAATAACTACTGCCATGTAGGTGTCACCTGCACCTGGGTCTTTACTCATTGCTGTGTAGGAAAGGGGATGTAAGGAACTGGTGCAAAAGACTGTCATTGCTGTGAGGAGCACAGTCATTTGTCTCTATCCCTGGAGTCTTCTGTCTCCTGGCATCCATGAAACTACTGCAGGCTATCTTGTTAGCTTGCAAGTAGGGTACAAATCTCAGAACTTTCCCTGGTTTTGACTAGATGATGTAGAGCAAGGATCATCAAACTTTTCTTGTCAAGAGCCAACTCATAGTGACCTTGTGTACAACAGATTGAAACACTGCCCAACATATTTGAGCCCAGTGTTGGAGTCACTATGTTTCTTCTCATTTTGAGTCTTGCTGCATCAGCAGAAGGAAGTCCCAGGGGCTTTATTTCAACTCTCCTTTGAAGAGGCAACTCTTCTCTAGTCATTTCTTGAATGCCTTCCAGCTTGTGGGACCCATTGTCTGGCACTATATTTGAGGTGCTTCTCTGCTATTCATAGAGTTTTCAGTAGCTAATTGTTTTGGGAGAGGGCTGCCGGGCCCTTCTCCCTAGTCTGTCTTAGCCTGGAAGCTCAGCTGAAACCTGTCCATCATGAGTGGCCCTTCTAGTATCTGAAATACTGGTGGCATAGCTTTCAACATCACAGCAGTGCACAAGCCCACACAGTATAATAAGCTGACCGACATGGGGATTGATGTGTTAGACTAGTTTAATCAACTTAAAGTGCTGTTTTTATTTTTTAAAAAGTGAGAGCATCTCAAAATTAAGAAAGACTTACTAGGTCAGGATCTGTGAGAAGGAAATGGCTTGGCTATGGGCACTGCTTTTCCTGTTGGGAATGGACATGAAGAGCCTTGCCCATGGTTTCCAGCCCGCAATACAATTAGAGGCCTGGATAGACTCCAGGGCCCTTCAGTCAAGGATCACCTTAAGCTATTTGTCCAACATTATAGGTTGTGACCCCAAGGGTTACAATTTAGAAAAAAGGAGAATGTTAAGGAGGCAGGCATTTTCAGGGACTTTAACCCAGCTTTAAATCTTTTTAGTCTCTGTCACTATTTTGAGGTGATCACAAATTGCTAATAGTCCCAGGAACTTGGACTTATTAGTCATAAATACCATCATAAGGAAGATAATAGCACCCTAGGCCTTAATTAGTTAACTACTTTGAGGTACTAAGGATTGAACCCAGGGCCTTGTGCATAATTAGGCAAATGCTCTACCACTGAGCTATATCCTTCCCTAGCTCCTGTTCACTTTTTTTGTGTATGTGGTACTGGGCTTGAACCCAGGGCCTCCTGTGCTTTTCAAGTGCTGTACCACTGAGCTGCACCACCAGCCCATTTTTTTTTACTTTTTGAGACAGTCTCACTAAATTACACAGACTGCCTCTGGTCTTGAACTTGTTATCCTGCCTCTGCCTCCCTTGTTGCTAGGATTACCAGTGTGTGCCACCACGCCCAGCTTTTCTGTTCACTTTTTGATGGACACTAAAGTTTTTTCATTTTTCTTTCTTACAAATAATGCTTTTATGAACATTGATGTGCAAAAATCTGTTTGAATACATGTTTTAAGTTCTTTTGAATTATCTAGGAGTAGAATTGCTGGGTCATAGGGTAGTTCTGTGTTTGTTTTTTTGAAAATCTGCCCAATTGCTTTCCAGAAGCTCAAATGTTTGGTTGATTGGTTGGTTGGTTGGTTGGTCTTTGAGACAGGGTCTTGCTATACACAGGCTGGCCTGAAACTCATGATTTTCCTGCTTAGCACTCTTGAGTGCTAGGATTACAGGTGTATGACACCACATGCAGCTGAGGCATTGACTTAACAAAAGTAAGTGAACTAGTAAACAGCAGAATGCTGTCTTTAAAATGTTGAAGGAAAATAACTGCAAAAGTAGAATTGTGGCCAGACCATGGAGATTCTGCTACCCACTATTTCCCCTGAAAAAACAGAAGATAAATTGGTGGAGGAGACATTTTTTATTTGAGTCTGTTCCTGAAGCCACCAATCTCTATCTCTTGGTTTTTCAGGGGAAGCAACGGTTAGCAGAACCTGGGTTCCAGCAACAGAATTACAGGGTTAGACATGTTTGTCCCATGTGAGAGCATTTGGCCTAACACACGTGAGGGCCTGGTTCCATCAGTAATGCCACAAACAAGGAAGAGAAGGAAAGAAAGGGGCATGAAAGAAGAAGAGAGGGACAGAAAGAGGGAGGAGACCAAATGTGGTGGTGCATACCTGTAATCCTAGCAGGCAGGAGGATCATGAGTTCCAGGCCAGCCTGGGCTATGATAGCAAGACATTGTTCCAAAAACAAACAAAAATTCACAGATCACCACAACCTGTGATTCTAAATAAAGATTTTTTTAAATAAATAAGGAAGTTAGACCTTCTACTACTGGTTTGTATTTCTTAAGCTAGAGGTAAATACAATAAATCAGTACAGATAAATCAAAGTTAGGTTAGCTGCCTGAATACATGAAAAACAGTCAAGTGGTTTATGACCTGCTTAATCCTTTGACTACCAATTTCAAATCAAAATATATGACAATAAATGTTATTGCCAAAACCTCTTCATTATAATGACTATGATTAGCAAAATAATTGGAATGCATAATGAGTAAAATCATCATGTAATAAGTGATGCACATCATTTGAATGCAAGAAACTTATATAAGAAAAAATAAATAATTGTCTAAGTAAGAAAAATTGGCATATAATCACTGTACCAAAAAATTCAGTTGAAAATATAGAAACAATGACAGGAAAAGCAACGTTAAGCACAATGACATATTTATGTGATAAGATTTAAAGCAATTCTTACACAGTGGTACATTGCACATTGTACAGATAGTTTTTGTTCTCTGTGCCTATTTAATGGAAGCAATTCCTTCTGATATTTCTGTGAAACTTCATGGGATGTATGTGTCCCAAAGGTAGTCAAAGGCTTAAAACGCACAGGAAATGAATCCTTTAGCATCTCCTGGATTTGAAATTGGCAAACCACCATTTCATCAACAATACAGGTAATAGATGGTGCTCTGAAAGAATTCTCTGAAAGATACATAAAAGTTCCATAGGCTGGGGAGATAGCTCAGTGGGAAAGAGCTTGCCTAGCAAGCATAAGCTCCTAGGTTCACTTCCCAATGCTGTAAAAAATTAAAAAAAAAAATTGCAAAGGGCTATAGCCATTTCTCATATCAGTAAACATATTAATGTTGCACTGTCTTCTGCTCACCCTTTGTGAATGGTACAAATGACTATTTTAATGTTATCATAGCTATACTTTTGTAAATAGCATGTGATTATGAAAAGTAACAATTAGGATTAGGTGTACTTGGTATTAAATTCTGTGTCTTTGTTATCAACTGCATTGATGCAAAGGTTAACTTCATAGTGCCTCAGTTTCTTCAACTGTAAAATAAAAACATGACCTATCTTGAAGTATTGTGAGGATAAGAATGGCAACTACTATCCTGCTTCCATTTTGTTTCAGAATTTCACAAAATTATACAAATAAAGATTTTTTTAAATGGCAAATAACAAGTTTAGCCTTTGCTACCCCTTCCCACCTTACCAGTGATAACCACTAATATCAGTTGGGTGCATTTTCAGAAATAGATATGCGAATGGACAATGGACAGATCATACATGTCAAAAGAGCACTGTCACGAAACCTCTGGAGCAACCAGCCTGGTAAGCCAAACCAGAAGCTCTGAAACAATTGAGCTAGAAGTGTCTGAGCTGTCTTAATGACTGTAAGCTTTCAACTTGGGACCAACCAGAGAAAGTCAAATATGGTCCCCAACCAATCACATGATGTGACCCACTTCTGGTGAGCTCACCTGTAGCTTCCCATACCAACACATTGCAATCATAGCATGCTTGAATTCTTCCCTCTTTTTCACTATAAAGCCTCTTTTCACCACTTACCTGCCTGCCTTTGAGTTGCTGCCAAATACAAGTTATGATAGCTGATTCCCTTGTTACCGTAAACCCTGTATAAATAGCCTCCAGTTACTCTCCTTTGGGTGATCTTTGTTTATTTCTATGATTTCCCTCTAATTTTTTAACTGTGCTTATACAGGTGGACATCCATATGTACTTTTGGGAAATACCATTTCATGGATTTTTTTTTTTTTTTCCTGTGCTGGGAATGGAACCTAAGGCTTCACTTTACACTATGCAAGCATTCTACCTCCAAGCTCTAAACTATACCTCCAGCCCCATTTTGCAGATTATTTTAAAAACAAAGTCATTATCATGTTATATGCGTAGTTCTGTATCACAACTTTTTTTTTTGCGGTGCTGGGGGTTGAACCCAGGGCTTCATACTTGCATGCTTTGCAAGTGCTGGACCACTGAGCTGCACCCCCAGCTCAATTTTTTACTTTTTTGAAACAGGGTCTCGCTAAATTATGCAGACTGCCTCTGGTCTCCAACTTGCCATCCTCCTGCCTCCGCCTCTGGAGCCGCTGGGATTACAGGCGTGCGCCACCCCTCCCGGGACATGACTTTTTTCTTAAAAATTTAGGCCCTGTAATTCTATCCATATTAGTTCATCCCAATTGTTTTCACTGGGAGGAGGTAGTAGTATTTATCCTGGCATCTTCTCCATACTCATCTCTGTGCTGCTACCCACTCTAGTGTTTTACTTGCTTTGCTGTGTGTATCACATGAACTTTGTTTCTTTGCACCTCCATCTTACTTCCCTTCCACTCCCTTCTCAAGGCCCCTCCTCCTTTAATCTTCCTCTGAGCTGTAGTTGATTCTCTATGACCCTGACTAGCTCCCTTCCCTCAGGCTTCTAGTAATAGTTGTTCAGGGGCTGCTGCTTCAGCTGTACAAAATTAGAGTATGCCTCAGGGTTCTGAGGCACTCCTCTCTTCTATGTCTTGTGCACTGTCTGTTCAACTTCCTCATTACTGTCTTGTGACAAACTGCAAGTCTTCCTCATGCTGGATTCTTTCACCTTGAGTCAGCTTTTCAATTGTATGTAAGGAATTTTTTCCAATGAATTAAACGTATCAACCTTAGAAACTAGTTTGTGAAGGAAGTAAAATAAAATTAAATGCTTCATTTATCTTTGCTTGTTTTTTATACCAAATAATTTGGGTGAACCATGCAGTCACCCAAATAATGTCCCGCCAAGTAAATATCAAAACATTCAGAATTGAGACAGCTGAATATAGATAAGTGTAAAAAGAATAACTTGCTATTTTCTTGTTTTGTTTTGTTTTTGCAGTGCTAGGGATTGAAACCAGAGCCTCAAGCAATGCTAAGCATGTGCTCTACCACTAAGAAGCATTCCTAGCCCCATGAAAATTACTTTTGAGATCTGACAGTTTGGGACTTGGGAGTACAGCTCAGGGATAGAGTGCTAGTCTAGCATGTGGGAGGCCCTGGGTTCATCCTCAGCAGTACAAGAAAAAATAGATAGATAGATAGATAGATAGATAGATAGATAGATAGATAGATAGATAGACAGACGGGTGTAGATAATTGTAGATATATGACAGTTTGCATGGCCTAGACACAATATGAACAATTTAATTGATACTAGTGTAGACTCAGACAATATAGTCTTTTTTGAATCCTCACTCTTCTGGTTCAGTGAACTTGGTCAAGTTTCCTAATTTCTCAATCTAAGTTTTCTCATACATATAATGAAGATGAGATTACTTCTTGCATAGGGTTTGCTTGCAAGGAAAAACTTTTCCTCTACCACCTTGTTGTTGTTGTTATGTGCTGTCGAGTCGGTATTCAACTCATAGCCACCCTCATAGGGTTTTCAATGGCTGACTGTTTCAGGATTGCCTTGGGAGTGGATTGCCAGGTCCTTCTCCCATTTTTGTGGTGCTGGGAATCGAACTCGGGACCTCAGAGACTGCAGCGCAGTGCTCTACCAACAGAGCTAAATCCCAGCCCCATCTACCACCTTAGGTTGAGTATTTGGGGACCTGTGATTTAAGTGAAAAAAATGTCCAGGAAGAGGTAAGGTAAGGATTTTGTTTTGTTTTATTTTTCCATGTAGAAATACAGAGAAAAATGTTACTGTCCAGACAGCTGAGGATGGGTGCTTATCTGCCTAACTTGATAGGCAAGAGGGGTGGGGAGAAAAGACTTCTATGGAAAGATCAAATAAGTATCTAGGGGAACAAAGAAGAGAAAAGATTTATGAAAATGTTTTATGATGCAGTTTTCAGTGATCTTGTCTGCTTTCTGGCCAGCAGGATCCTCCCCTTCCTACCACTCAGGAGATTTCTGCCAGCCTCACTCTTAGTAGTCTCTCAAAACATTTTTTTCTCCATTTGTTGAGTTTCAAGTCTCTCTCTCTCTCTCTCTCTCTCTCTCTCTCTCTCTCTCTCTCTCTTTCTCTCTCTTTCTCTCTCTCTCTCTCTCTCTCTCTCTCTCTCTCTCTCTCTCATTCTTTCTTTTCTCTTTCTCTTTCTTTTCTTTCTTTCTTCTTCCTTTCCCTTCCCTTCCTTTCCTTTCTTTTCCTCTTTCCCTTTCTCTTTCCCTCCTCTCCTCCCTTCCTCTCCCTTTCCTACCCCTCTCCTTCTATCATCTTCCCTTCCCTCTCCTCCCCTCCCCTCTCTCCTTGCCTCTCTGCTCTTTTGAGATAGTCTCACTGTGTAGCCCAGGTTTCCTGGAACTCACTATGTAGACCAGGCTGGTCTCCAACTTGTATCAATTCTTCTGCCTCAGCCAAGTGCTGGTATTACAGGTGTGTGCTCCCACACATATCTTAAATGTCGTTAAAATAATCTTCGTGCCAACTCTGCAATGCCAGGAGTATCCACACAAGTTGCTTTGAGAATAATTCAGATAATCTGACTAAGCTTTTAGCAAAGCACTCCATAGATATTTGCCTTTATTTTTGATATTTAAAAATTAGTCTTTCTGCCTTGGCACTAGTAGCAGGGGGGAATTATGGTGGTTTTTAGATCTAGCATTGCTGCACATACTAGGTCTCAGCCAGTCTGCTGCATTTCTGCGTCAACATTTCTTACCTAGCTATTCAGTTGCTGATTCATCACTTTTTGCTCATATAAATGTTTTCCCTAACTTTTTCAAAATAATTTCTTCCTGACTTAGAATTCATTTTAGTTTTCCTAAAAATTTGAGCAATACAAGAAAAGTAACATCTGCTAAGGTTTGTTCTTACTTTTTCTAACTTCTTCCTGGCTTCCCATGAATGATGCTCTGGTATATCATTTTGGTTTTCTTTGTTAATTTGTTTGTTTGTTTTAACCTAGATAGCCTCTTAACCTCAGGTCAGTGGGAAAAATGCATCTTAACCATGGATATCGTGGTTTTTGCTGTTTGATAATGTCATGGAGTTTTACATACAGTCTTTGTACATGGAATGAACAAAGTACTAATAAGTTTAGGATGGGTCAGAAGATTTGTGCAATGGACTGAATGTTTGTGTCCTTCCAAAATTTATTTATTGAAGTCTTAATAGTGATAGTATTTGGAGGTAGGAACTTTGGAAGGTGAAACTGACAAATGGGATCAGCGCTCTTTTAAGAACAGATCAGAAGGCTAGCTAACTCTCTTTTTACCATGTGAAGATACAAGAAGAAGCTGGCTGGCTGCAGCCCAATGGAGTTTCCTTACCAGAACTTGACCATCCTGCACCTTGATCTTGGACTTCCAACATCCAGAACTTTGAAATATAAATTTCTGTTGTTTATAAACCACCTCGTTCATGGTATTTTGTTAGAGCAGGTCAAACTGACTCATAATTTGGATATTAGGTTGTATTGCTTCCAGGAAGTATGTAACATCTTGAAGCATATAAACTGCCCATGTTATCTTCTGCCTAAGTTCACCAGCTAAGTATTAAATTTACTTTGCTTGGGAAAATAGTTACTCATGTTAAAAATATGTTAGATGTTCTCTATACATATGAGGTGGAATATGGACATACTTATACTTCTCCATTTTAAATTAGTAAGTACTATATCAGTGTTTTGGGAGAAGGACCTGACAATCCACTCCCAAAAAACAATCCACCATTGAAAATCCTACGAATAGCAGAGTAGCATTGACTATAGTGTTTCGCTCATTGTACGTAGGGTTGCTATGAGTCAGATACCGACTCCATGGCACTAACAACAACATATAAATGTTTTAGTTATTATGATATGAAACAAGTGGAAAAGTAGTATAAATAATTTAAAATTATTTACTAGTTGCTAAAATTATATACTGCATCTGGCTTACAAAAATGCTTTGTTGTTTTTCTTTTGCAGCTTCTGGTGTGTATGCTAGGCAAGTACCTTACCACTAAGCTACATCTCCAGTCCATGCAAATACATTTTCAAAACATTGGAGTTCTTCATTTCACATGGAAATATGATTCATTTTGAATTCTGAGACTAAGATATAAAAAGAGGGAAACATTTAATGCCATTCTCTGAAGACTAATAAGTTTACAATTAGTGAGATTGCCAAAGAAAGTGAATTCTAGAGCTGAGAACCACTTACTGGTTCCTCAGTAGACTTGGATAAAAATAATGTCAGCATCCAGGTAACTGGCCAAACAACTGACAACATGCATAAGAAAAAAATAGTTTGGCAGTCTTGGGAAATGTGATTATTAGAAACAATTTCAATATTTTCAATTAAGTAAATCATTAGATTATTCTAAAACTAGTTATATCCTCATTTGTTTAAATCTTCAGACTACAAAACTGGAATTGTAACTATGCATATCTGAATAGAGATCAACTTAAAACTGTCTTTGTGAGTACGGAATTTGTTCCTGACTAATTGGCTGGTGGGCTGGGATTGAACTCAGTTAGTAGAGTGCTGCGCTGCAGGGTCTGGGGTCCTGAGTTCAATTCCCAGCACCGCAAAAATGGGAGAAGGGCCTGGCAATCCACTCCCAAGCCAATCCCAAAACAGTCAGCCATTGAAAACCCTATGAGGGTCACTATGAGTCAGACACCAACTCAACGGCACCTAACAACAACAACAACAATTGGCCGGTATTACAATACAACCCCCACATGTCTGTCAGCTTGCTGTGGGGGGGGGGGGGGCGGTGCCATTGAAAACCCTGTAAATAGCAGAGAAGCACTATCAAATGTAGTGCCAGAAAATGAACCCCCCAGCCCTGGCTGGAAGACATTCAAGAAATGACTGGGGAAGAGTGGCCTCCTCAAAGTAGAGTCAACCTTCTGAGGGGAATGGAGTAAAGCCCCTGGGACCTCCTTTTGCTGATGTAGCACCACTGGAAATGAAAAGAAACATAGTGGTTATAGCAATGGCTCAAACACAAAAAGATCATGTGCATGGCACAGTGTTGGGTAGTGTTTCATTCTGTTATACACAGGGTCACCATGTCTCAGGTCCAACTCAATGGCACCTAACAACAATATTACAATATAAGGGGTTCTACAAGAGCTCTTTTTTAGGTTTTGTCTATCTCATAGGAAAGAAGTTGAACCCTAAAATGTCATTTAAAAGATTACCAATCCCAATTAGAACATCATTTACAAAAAAAAAAAAAAAAAAAAATGCTCAAATCTACAAACTATAATTACCTGAGTAATTTGGGATAGGAAGCACTAATTTTTTTAAACTGCTAAGATAATTGAAGAGTTAAGAAGTCAATTAGCCTAAATTATTACAATGTTTAATGTAAAACTCAAATATACATGACAACTCTAACTCCATACTTTCATAATTTTAAGACTTATTTGGAAAAGTGGCCTTTATCAAGTTTTAAGGTACATAATACAGAGGAACCTCTTGTTTTCAATGTTTGAAAACTACTGAAATGAATTAGCCTGTATTTCCCTGCTTGATACGATCGTAAAGAGTCTGACAATTTTTATTAGTTTCGTGTATTACACAATTGGCCCAATTTTTCCATAACACCTTATTTCCTCTACCTAATAGATGAATAGTCTGAAAATTCTGTCTTCATAACTTGAACAACTGATCAGGACTCACTGGGACAAAGTCAAGTGTTTATAAGACAGAAGCCAGGAAGAGACCTGACTTCTGGATAAGTAGTGATTCCTCGTCTTAGTACAGAGGGTTTAATATAAAGGTATCTCATAGACTCTAGGTAAATGCGGATACCTGGCTTTTTGGAAGACTTTGATGAGAAGTAACACCTGGTAAACTTGTTTTTACTGGTCCTCCCTTCTGGCTTGCTGCTGAAGAAGAGAGTGTTGCCTAATAATGAAGTCTGGCAAAGGTGAGGCAGGACCCTTACTACTCTTGGGATATTGGAGAAAAATGAGAACCAGGACCAAGGCAGAAGTTTTGCTAAAGAAAGTGATGCCAGGGACTCAGGACAAATAAATTCTATTATCATGGGGCATCAGGTAGCCACACAGAACTAACTCTTGGTTCTGCAGCACCCCCAAGTCACTTCTCTGCCTTCCCATTTCAATAAACAATGCCACCTGCTAATCCCCCCAAGTCTGTCAAGCCAGACCTATTACTTCTTTATGAGCCAATTCCATAGTTCTGCTCTCTTCTTTAAGTAAAAAATGAAGCTTGATTGCATAATAAAACCATACCAAAAATCAACAGCAGCCTAAAAGTTAAACGGTTTCATTTCTTTAAGGGAAAAAGAACTAGTTTTACAAACATGGGACTCATCTCCACACTCTGAAGGAATTGGAAATATTAGCTTTCTGTCCTAAGGATACAAAAATGAAGAGAATGGAGAGGTACTCGTTCCCATAGATTTACTAAGATCTCTTATAATACTACAAATAAAAGGGAGAAAATTCCATATTAAAATAGGCTCATTTTTCATATTCAGCACATAAATAACTTCAGAAAAACATTTTTCTGAAGGAAGCTTCTGGAGACAATATTAAAATGAGAATTTTATTAGCATAGTTACTGATAGGATAAATCAATCTTTGCTTTACTCCTTTGGTTGTTAAAAAAAAATTACAGGAGCACATTGTTTGGACTGACGTCCTGCACTTGGCCCCACACAGTCTAGACTAAAAGTAGAAGTAGAGTCATTCCTGCTAAGGTTTTACCAAACTGAAAGGTAACCTGATGTTAACCAGTTAGTTTCCCATTGTTCTGTCTCCCTGAAAGCACCTTACCAAAAATGTAACTTTTAAATAACCAGTCCAGTTTTCTTTTTTGTTGTTGTTTCTGCTAAAAAAGGAAAAACCTTTATTTTTAAAACCAACTCCTCAGTTGTTTGGCCCATCAAAGCAGTCACTCTATTTTATATAACGAAGTGTTGCCTGATTCTAGAATCAAAAAGAAAGCCAATTAAGAACTGTTATAACTGAAACAAAGGATTGCAGAGAATTTAACACTACATGTGCTCCAAATGATACACATTCCTGATTTCCCATAGCCTGGGTAAGTAGGGGCTTCTCTTGGCTGTGCCACCAAACTCCTTCTCACCTAAACACCAGAGTTTATCATCTTGTGGTGAAAACAGAGAAACTCTATTCAAGGTTGGTGAACACCCTCTTATGATCAGAAAGAGTTAATGTGACTACATATTTTAAATGTCTCACTTCATAGCAGACACTGTGGGGAATTGAGCTCATTAAATAATATATTTTTGTGTTTTGGTTTTTAATGAGGCTCATTAACACCCTGCTAACACCCTATATTGATAACATTTTTATCAATACATAATGTTTGTCAGCTCTTGGAGTAGATATCATGAAGAGTAAAAAAGAAGAAAGTCTACCCGAATAAAGACTCTTTAGTTTTTTGAACCTTTAACTCATTCCCATGAAAGCTTTCTTAGGAATGTTTCTCCAAAGAAACAAGAGAGACATCCATCAAAGGTTGACAATGTTTCTTTGGTATGGTAACAGGTGCTTTTATGTTTTCCAATTTTTCTGTTTGCAGAGAGTATTTTTGTAAAAGTGAGATAATAAACCACTTTTTTAAAGCTATGAACAAAGTCTTATAGTGTTTTTCACATAGAATGCTTACTGAATATTTGTTGAATGAATAAGTACATTCTCCAACTTTTTTTCCTAAGGCCTTTAAAAACATTAAGGACATTTATTTCGGCTCAAAATAACTTTCCAAATTTTCCTTTAGGGGAGATATTCTGCTAATTTCATTGTCAGCATATGAAAACCCCTGAAGAGACATTAAAGAGCTTTATAAATTCTTTGGATATTTATTCTATTCAAAGACTAAAGAAAGTGAATTTGTTTTTCCCTTCCTGTTTTTAGAACATTCAGAGAATAAACACTATTTGCATGTAGGACATAAGCATAATTCAAGTGTCATGATCTCACTTGTACTTAATAGGAATTGCTAAAGTCTTCCAACCCATCTTGATGAAATACAGAATGTGAAGATAAGTAATTGTAATGAGAATCAACCTTAAGTTACCAGAAAAATTTTTATCTTCATCTGGGACAGAAGTGTCAAAATGTGTCTGTAAGTTTAGCTTCATTAGCTGGACAAGTCTAGTGTTCCAGTTTCATGTAGTTGACTTTCCTTTAGCCAATGACTGTATTGCTAAACTATATGTCCTACATGTTGTTGTTAGTTGCTGTCGAATCGGTATCCGACTCATAGCGACCCTCATAGGGTTTTCAATGGCAGACTGTTTCGGGATTGCCTTGGGAGTGGATTGCCAGGTCCTTCTCCCATTTTTGCGGTGCTAGGAATTGAACTCGGGACCTCAGAGACTGCAGCTCAGCTCTCTACCAACTGAGCTAAATCCCAGCCCATATGTCCTACATAGATATTCAATTCTCTTAAAGAAAGTCAGGTAATAAGAACATAGCACCATTATAAGAAAAGCAATTCAAAATACAGTCTTTAATAATGGAGGATGGGTAGTGGTATGATATCAACATTCAGGGCAGAGCTGAAGAAGGATGGTGGTTCTTGTTGATAAAATTCCAGAGAGGTGATATATGGCTTAAATTCCAAAATAAACACAATTTATTGGAATATAGAAGTGGAAAGATAATTTAAGCTTTTAATATCATGTGAAAATTTAGTGTGAGTGATTGAATGATTTTTTTGGCAAGTATTTTAGTTCTACTCATTAAATATATGTCACGGAGACAGAGTCCTATTGAAGAGAGAAGAGACAGCACAAATTAAATAGTAAAGCATAATAACAAGTCCTCTTTGTGTTATGTTTCATTGTAGTAGCTGCTACAGCAGATTCAGACCAACATCCTGTAACAAGACAGTACTCACCTAAGCTCAAAAATAATTACCTACCACTTTCTGCAGAGCTTCTCTAATGTCATGATTAAGGTTAGCAGAACCACACAGACTCATGCATGCACAAAGTGCAGCAGAGTTGTCAGTAGGGTCATCTATAATCAACAGGGGATGGGAGCTTATAAATAAATATTTCTTCTTTTCATCCCCCAGGTGAATTTTTCTGAAATGCATTTCAGAAAGTTCATTATAGATCCTGGCAAGAATAAGCATCAGTTATCCATAATGGTGGCCAGTTTCATAAGGTATCTTTGAACTCATTCTCTATCCTCTTTCCCATTCCCTCATACTCTTCATTATTCATCTTAGGGATCACTGCCCAAATAAACTATCAATATGGGGACTGGGGATATAACTCAGTGGCAGAGTACTTGCCTAGCATGTGCAAGGTACTGGGTTCAATCCCTAGCACCACAAAATGAATAAACTACTGACACTCGATTTTATGTATTTACTCTTCTTTGGAGAGACCCTATGTCATACAAGGGCAGAGAGAAATCAATTTGATAACAAGGCCATAGCCTAAGAACAGTAATTGCAAAGAGAAACAAAGAAATGAATTTGAGAGACACACTCTATGAAAGAATTGATAAAATTTAGTGACCAAATAATGAAGGAAAACAACAGTCAGCTTGGAGGGCCAGATGATAGGCCATCACTTTATGATAAGTTTGGCAGGTGGGACTAAAATACAGGAATCAAGTGAGAGTTGACATCTTGGGAGTAAATAAGTTCTCTAAAAGACTTTATAAAGTGATGATTAATGGGCTATAGACTGAATTTCAGGGAATTTTAGATTTCAGAAAAAAGAAAGAAAATCTACTGAAAACCCAGGAAAATAAAAGAGTTTAGCACTATATGTAATGGCAGATGAGTGGGGTGAACTCGTTACTGGGTGCCGTCAAGTCTGGTCTAATTCATAGCAACCCCATGTACAACAGAATGAAACACTGCCCTACACTGTGCCACGTCTGGCACTATGTCAGTGCTTCTCTGCTATTCATGAGGTTTTCAATGGCTGGTTGTTTCAGGATTGTTTTGGGTGCTGGGGGGCCAACCCAGGGCCTCAGAGAGCGCCAAGCAGCAGGGCATGGTAGACCACTGTTTTGGGAATGGTCTACTATGTCCTGCTGCTTGGCGCTCTCTGAGGCCTTCAGTTGGCCCCCCAGCACTGCAAAAATGGGAGAAGGATATGGCAGCCCACTCCTGAAACAATCAGCTATTGAAAACTCTATGAATGCTAGGTGTGATGGAGCTCGCCTATAATCCCAGTGACTCAGGAGACAGAGGCAAGAAGATCAAAAGTTCGAGAACAGAAGTTTGCGTAATTTAGCAAGACCTTGTCTCAAAAGTAAAAACGTGGGCTGCGGGTGCAGCTCAGTGGTACAGCACTTGCAAAGCATGCAAGTGCAAGGTCCTAGGTTCAACCCCCAGTGCTCAAAAAAAAAAAAAAAAAAAAATTATGAATAGCAGAGAAGCACTGACATAGTGCCAGGCATGGTACAGTGTTAGAGAGTGTTCCATGGGGAGAGCATGTAGTTCAATTCCACCAACAAGTCAGAGTCCAAACTAAAGAGACTCAATTTGGAAATAGATAGTAGACAGGGAAAAGACAGAGACAGAAATGTAGGTAGTTCACTATACAGATTAATGTAAAGGTTGATAATACCCTCCTGACAGGTAACAAGCTTACTATCTATAAAGTAAGGAAAGAAGTTAGAAGCTTGTACATCCAAGTATAGTGAATTTTTTTTAGAATTTAAAATAATGGAAAAAAAATAACTAGAGGAGAGCAACTTCATATTTAAAAAAAGAATCCTGAGTTTATCTTTTTGTTTGTTTTGTTTTGTTTTTCAGGTAGGACCTCACTATGTAGCCCAGAGGAGCTTCAAACTCATGATCCTCCTGCCTTAGACTCCCAAGTGCTGCAATTACAAGCTTGTACTGCTACACTCAGCTAAATGAGTATATCTTATTTTTAAATAAGCTTTCTTAAAATTAATCACTAACTACATGAGAAATATGATGTTTATCTTATTTTTGCACATTTATGTATTTTTAATACTTGAGAACACTCACTTTGAAAAAAGATGATAACTCGTGCACTTTGTCTAAGATGCTGGGCCACAGAATAGCATTATTGAAAAATACCTCTCTTCCAGAAAATATTGGAAGAATTTCACTTGAATAAATATTGTATTACTCAGTGCCTACATTTACATACCCATATTTGTGGTAAGCTAATCCTAGTTTCCAAAAAAAGGTTTTTGTACTGTTGAAAAGTATTTCTGAAATACTGCCAATTCCATCTTGTGATTGAAGTTGTTTGGTATAAACTAGGTTAGAAGGGCTGAGATGCCAAACAGGTATTCAGAAAAATTGTTTGATTTTTTTATATTTGGATGAGTCATAGTTTAGATAATCTCTTTTTGTTAAAAAAAAAATTATCATGCAATCTGATCATTTTCTCTTTCCAGTGAATATTTTCTTTTTGGTCCTTTTCAACCATCTGCTTTAAACGTAAATGAGAGTTTATCACAGTGTGCTTAGAGTTTAGCATACATCATCCCTCTAGAGTATATTTGTTATCTGTTAGATTTTGGATTAAATAGCTACTATATGAATGAAATTTGAGTGACTAGTTGACCACAGAAAATGAGTGAATCTTACAAACCATATCTTGTTTATCTAATTACTTGTTACAAGCTTCCTGTTTACACAATGTGACAATCAAATTATAATTTGTAAGAGGTTTTTTTTTTTCTGGTTTCGTATTCTCATGATGATTATACTGTTTTCAATTGATATTAAGCTATTGCTGTTGTTGTTAGGTGCCGTCGAGTCGGTATCTGGCTCATAGCGACCCTCATAGGGTTTTCAATGGCTGACTGTTTCGGGATTGCCTTTGGAGTGGATTGCCAGGCCCTTCTCCCATTTTTGCGGTGCTGGGAATTGAACTCAGAACCTCAGAGACTGCAGTGCAGCGCTCTACCAACTGAGCCAAATCCTAGACCCTATACAACAGGGGGCTTTAGCTCAGTGGGTAGAGCGCTGCACTGCAGTCTCTGAGGCCCTGAGTTCAATT
>VMDO01001353.1:0-31293 GCA_007922755.1 Pedetes capensis | reverse complement strand
GGTCGCTATGAGTTGGATACCGCCTCGAGGGCATACAACAGAGGAAACACTATTGTCAGTGCTTCTCTGCTGTTCGTAGGGTTTTCAATGGCAGATTGATTTTTGGGAGGGGGTTGCCAGGTCCTTCTCCCAAGCCTACAACACCTGGTGTTCCCAGGTGGTCTCCCATCCAGGTACTAACCAGGCCTGACCCTGCTTAGCTTCCCAGATCTGACGGGATCGGATGCCACAGGGCCACGGCTGCAGGCCAAGCTATTGCTGAGTTCTCTCTTTTTAAACTTTTATATCTTCCACTTTTGCTTACTCAGCTTGTGGACCAATATTCCACCCATTATCTTAATTTTTATTTTGGGGGGAAACTTCATTTGTTTTTAATGCACAAGAAGTGCAAGTTTCTACTTGGGTGTGGTGGCACGTGTCTGCAATCCCAGCAATTTGGGAGATGGAGGCAAGAGGATTGCAAGTTCGAGGACAGAGGCAGCAGGACAATTTAGTGAGACTCTGTTTCAAAATAAAAAATAATATTTAAAAAGGGATACTGCAGTTACATCTCAGTGGTAGAGCGCTTGACTATCTTGTGTGAGGCTCTGGGTTTAACTCCTCTAGTACTACAGGAAAATAAAGAAAAGAAATGCAGGTTTCTTATTGATAACAATGTTTTTAAAAAGAAAAAATTTTTTTTTGCAATTCCACCATTTAGAGAAAACCACAATTGACATTTTTGTTTTATAAAATGTCATCATGTTTGTGTGTCTATATGTAATTAAAAACAGAAATGAGATCATATAGGACATAACCTTCCCAAACTTGCAGTTTTTTTTCTTTTCCTTTTTCTTTTTCTTTATCTTTTTTGTTGTTGTTGGCGACTCTGGGGAGTTGAACCCAAGGCCTCACGTGTGCTTTCTGCAAGTGCTCAACCACTGAGCTGTACCCCTAGCCCATTTTTTACTTTGTATTTTGAGACAGGGTCTTGCTAAATTACACAGGCTGCCTCTGGCCTCAAACTTGTGATTCTCCTACATCCACCACCCAAGTCACTGGGATTAAAGATGGTGCTCTACCATGCCCAGCCATTTTTTTTATTAGTAGTAGTATTTTAATTATACATATTGATAAGATACAGAGTGATAGTTCAGTTGATATATTCATTATGGAATTATCAAATCAGGATGGTTTATACTTCCATCTCCTTAAACATTTTACAGAATAAAGCAAAAAAAATAAAAATAAAATCATGCTGTAACTCATAATTATGTACACTTGTCATAGACATGTTTGGTTTTGAGACAAGGTCTTGTGATGTAGCTTTGACTGGCCTGGAATTCACCATGTAGTCCAGGGTGGCCTCAATTCGCAACAATCTTTCTGCCTCAACTTCTTAAGTGCTGGGATTACAGGCATGTGCCACCACCATGCCTGGCACTTTTTTCATTAGTATGGATTGTGCACATATAGTCCTCTTTTAATATTTCGGTACTGTTAGTGGGGAGAGGCAGGGAGCAGGTCCAGAGAAGGGAACACAGGTCCCCAGGCCAGCAGTAGGGAGATCCTTCCCCAGAAGCAACACTTACCTCTCCCTCCCCCGCAGCAGATACTTCGGTTTGTCTGTTTCCCCCTAAGAGAATTTATATGAGACACAGAAATTATAGTATATAGACTAAGTTTATTAAAGATGCAGATTACAAAGAGGGTACACCTTTCAAGATGTAAAGACAGGCAGTAGTAAAAGGCTACTGCCTGGGTTTAAGGTCAAATGTGTTTTTATAGTGAAATTTGGGCCTCCAAGGAAGGAAGAATTGCCCTACACCTGGTGTCTTTGTTTTGTAAAAGAGCTAATGGACCGTTTGAATATTTTCAGAAGGAGGGGTCCATAGGTGGAAGTCCCACAATAGTCTGCTTTTGTTCACATCCAGGCAACCCTCAGTCCTGGCCTAGGGTGTCCTCAGGGAGGCACATGGCTTCCTTTATCCTGGCTGAATGATAGTAGTCAATTTCAATCTCCCTTTCTCCATATTGCCTGCTAACAACTAATCTGCCTAACATTACAACATGATTTATATTAGGCATATAATGATGCACTGATCCTTTGCTGTGGGATATTTAGGGTGTTTCCAGTGTGGTTATGAATAGTTGTATAGTTAAACCTTTCCCAGTTTCCTTAATTAATCTTTTCAGATTTATCACTAAATTTTTTCACTATTGGATAGATCCTTTGTTTTCAAGCCACAGAAACCCAGTGAGCTTACCAAAAAAGAGTATGTTGGAACACAGGAGTTGTCTTCAGGAACCTACAGACAAGACTGAGCTGGAAACATTCCCTTGAGTCTTGTGCAAAATTGTCTGTACTTCTGACTCTTACCCAACAGTCCTCTGCTTCTTACTAGATGAATAAAATCATGGCCACACATAGCATCCAAGTTTACATGTCATAGATCCAGCCATCCTGAGAAAACAAAAGTCGATTTCAATCCTTGCTCATCTCCCTACCCACTCAGAATTCCAGATTTTCAGAAATACTAGGTGTTCACATTGACATAGTCAACGGAAGCTATGGGTTGGTGTTCCATGACTTTATAATGTCATTTAACTATTAGGGAAAAGAGAGGTTGGAGAGACAACATATATACACCATCACGTTCTTATCACCTGTCACATCCATTTTCAATTGGAGATATTTGTTGTAATAAGTTGACATTTTTAAGACAATGAAAGAAAAATTCTTTTGTTCTTCTTAATAAGAATAGCATTTTCTAAGACTGCATTTGTTTTATCTGACAGTGGACTGCAACTCCTTTGAGTTATTTATCTGTAAAGGAGATGCCATCTCCAAAAGGACTCTAGTTTGACTCAACTAGAAAAATATCTATTGTCAAAATCTTAATAAAAATAAGAAAATTCCATGATGGAAAAAGGTCTAAAACTTTGTCAACTGCTATCATTTAGACTTGCTTAGATGTAAAATCATGTTTCTCACATAATGAGTTTTATGATTGTTATAAGAAAAGTACTTCTAGTACTTAGGAATATGACATCAATGTTTATAGAGAAAAATCATGACCTATTTAAAGTATATATACATTATCTATGGACTTTCATTATCCAATCAGAAATATATTTCCACAGGAAAGTAAAATCTTCTTAGCAAATGTGTTGAAAACTTTTTGAGAGGAAGACATTAACAGGATGGAAAGCCCAAGGCACACTAGGTCATACCAAATTTCATAAGTTGAATATTTTCTCAGAATACCTGTAATGTTACATAAGACCAGCATCTCCACATTTGTGTCAGTTCTTTTATTCTCTACTATATTACTTATCTATTGTATAACAAATTACCCTACAAGTTACTAGCTTGAAACTACAAATGTTTATTATTGCACATAGCTTCTAATGGTCAGGAATCCAGGAGTGGCTTTCTTGGGTGATTCCAGCTCCAGATTTCTCACGAAGTTGCAGCTGAGCTGTTAGATGAGGCTTTGTGTTAGTCTGCTTGTGCATCACTGTGGCAAAATACTTGACAGAAAAATTTAGGAGAAGAAATATTTATTTGGCTCATGATTTAGATAATCTCAGCCTATAGTGGCAGGGAGGCAAGGCTAGGCCTATGGCAGAGGACTTCACATCATGACATCAGGAAGCAGAGAGAGAATCAGAACCAAGAGTCCAGTTAAAACCTCCAAATACCCACCCCTAGTGACCTACTTCCATCAGCTATGTCCTACCTCCAGAAGTTCCATAGCCTCTCAAAAACATTTCTACCACCTAGGGACTAAGTCTTCAAATACACAACCTTTGGAGGACACTTTAGATTCAAACCATAAGAGGGCTTCAGTCATCTGAAGGCTTGATTGAGTTGAGGGATCTGCGTCTAAGCTTGCTCATGAGGCTTGTGGCAGGAGGCCCCATTTCCTTAATGCAAGACCTCTCCATAAGTCTGCTTGCTTCTTCCACAGCAAATTATCTGAGTGAGAACAAGGAAGGGGAGTGGAGCAGAAGCCACACTGTTTTTTAAGACTTAGCCTTGGCAGTGGCGAACTATTACTATTGTATTGTATTGTAAACTATTACTCCTGTATTTGCTGGTCACATAGAATAATTCTAATATAATATGGGAAGAAATTACATAGGTGTGAATACCAGGGGGCAGGAGTCATTGGGTGACATCTTGGGAGCTGGTTGGACATATCAATTCAGATCTTAAAAGTTGCCCTCATAACTTGATCTACATTGGCATATCTAGAAGCTTGATTTCTTTCTAATTTTTTTTCTTTTTTGGCATTCATAATAATGTCATAAATCAACTGTAGTTTTATAGTGCATAGAGATTATTTCCTTCAAACATTCCTAAAATTCAGAGTTTGGACTTTGTCACATTTCTTGTATTTTAATCAATGGTCTAAACACTATACATATATGGGTTTGTTTTTTACAAATAGATTTTTTGGAATGTCTCTCTACATTCAATCTATCATTCATTTATTTATTTATCCAACAAATACTTGTTGATTTTAGGGCATTATATTTTCATTATTATTCTACTATGTCAGCTTTGTATTCTATCCCCTTCTTTTAAATTTTTAAATTTTTATTTACTTATTTATTTTGACATAGTTTTGCTACATTGCCCAGGCTGGTCTCAAACGTGTGGACTCAAGAAAGTTGCTGAGACTGCAGGTCTGGACCATGACACCTGGGTCATCCCACTTTTTTTTTTTTTTTTTTTTTTTTTTTTTTTTTTTTTTTTTTTTTTTTTTTTTTTTTTTTTTTTTTTTTTTTTTTTTTTTTTCAGTATTGGTGATTGAACCCAGAGCTTTGCACATGCTAGGCAAGCACTCTACCTCTGAGCTCCAACTCCCTTTTTAATTTTTATTTTGAGAAAGGGTCTCTCTGAGCTACACAGGCTGCCTCTGGCCTCAAATTTGTGATCTCCCTGCCTCAGCTTCCTAAGTCACTGAATTACAGGGATGCACCATGGTGCTTTCCACTCTTTAAAAAAACCAAACAACTTTATTGATATATATCTTACACATTGTATGTAGTATCATACAGTTCACTCATTTATAGTCTAAAGATTGTTTTTAAACTTTATTTTTCAAGCCAATGGGCTGACAATACCTAAACTTGGAACTCTTCTTGTAAATCTAGATATTTAGTGATCCTATATGTATTTATTTTTGGGAGACAGACTTGGCAACCCACTCCCAAAAATCAATCCGACATTGAAAACCCTATGAAGAGCAGAGAAGCACTGACAATAGTGTTTTGCCTGTTGTATGCAGGGTCTCTATGAGTCGGATACTGACTCAGTGGCACCTGACAACAACAACAACATATGTATTTAAATAAAAAGTTCTAATGTTAAGATTCTGTGAATATATGTTCTCACAGAGCAAACAGAAGACATGGGTACCTTCTTTTTTTGCCTTGTGACTATTCTTCATGTCTCTAGAAACCTGGAAACCTGGTGACTGAGTAGCAAACAGGACCAAACAAGCAATTTCAGTTCTCCAATCACAGCCCTATCATTTTATCCCTAAACCCAGCTAAAATAAGCCCCGGTCCTGATCAAATGCTGTTTACCAAGTGATCAATACACTCCCAAATGCTGCCACTCTGGATAATCAGGTCACTAATGAGTGGAAATTATACTTTTTTTTAACTCATAAGATTCCAAAAAATAAGAGATGTTTACACAAGCTGATTAAAAATGATCACACAAACAAAAAGCAAGCAGATGTTGATCTAAGGGAAATAGAAATGCAATACACATCCTATAACTTCTCTCTTTGGGGATTTTTTTTCTTCCAGTTCTAGGGATCAAACCTAGGTTCTTGTGCATGGAAGGCAAGTACTCTACCACTTAGCTACACTCACACCCTACCCTGGGATAATTTCAAATTATTTAAAAGCTTATACAATGAATACATGTATACTACAAAAAATTAGAAAATATTCAAAGGCAAAAACCAAAAATAATTATGAGCACTCTTAATCCTAATACCCAGAGATGGCTTGTGTATAAGTTTTGATATATGTCCTCCCAAAGAATTTTTATTTTTGTGTATATTTATATGACTTGTACCTGTGCTTAGGAGCCTGCCAAGTATCTCAAGGGCCTCAAAACAGCATTGCCATGTGCTATGGCTCTAAAGAAAATGTTTCCTTCAGTTTCTCAGAGCTCAGTTCCCGCTCTTCTGTCAGCAAATGTGAAAAAAAAAAAAAATCCCCACTCTTACCAACAAAAAACAAGTGATATTTTTAGAAGAGCGAGATCTTGAGCTGGGTACAGTGGTGCACGCCTGTAATCCTAGCGGCTTAGGAGGCAGAGGCAGGAGGATCACAAATTCGAGACCAGAGGCAGTCTGCCTAACTTAGCGAGACCCTGTCTCAAAAAGTAAAAAAAAAAAAGGGCTGGGGATACTGCTCAGTGGTCCAGCACTTGCAGAGCATGCAAGCGCGAGGCCCTGGCCTGGGTTCAACCCCCAGTACCGCAAAAAAAAAAAAAAAAAAAAAGGGGGTGGGGTGGAGTGGGGATCTTAAGCCAAGCATATAAAACCAAACATTTCTCTCAAAGAGAATAATACCTGTCACATAGTAAGAACACTTACCCACATAGGTAGCCTCTTCTGATGTGAACCACTTTGTACTAAAACATTCAAGTTTGGATGCTCATCATCTCAAACACTTTCTATTCAGATGAAGGATCATCAGCTTAATACTTGTATCATCAAATGGACTACGGAGGATTTTCAGATCAAAAGAGCAATCTCCCCTAAAAGTAGATCCAATAACTGACAAACAAACAATAAAAACCACTTCACTCATTTGACAGTTTGTAGGCTTCTCCATCTAAGTTCTAATTGGTCATGTTTCAATAAAGGCACAGATTCCTTCATAAACATTCTCAGTTCCTATCCCTATTTCCTCTAAAGAGGGTCTTGATTACAGAGCAAATGGCAAAGGGGAACTTTCTATTTTCATTCTTTAGACATATTTCACTTTTAAGTTGTGCCAATATTAACATATTCATATATTAGCTGCATAATTAAAATAAACTGAAACATCCATCACAACCAATAAAACAAAAGTAAAAACCCTGCCATAAACATGTTGTAGCATTCAGCACTAAAGATTTTGGCAGCATCATGGTCTAGTGGCAAGTCTAACCCAGAAGTCAGTGCATCTGGCTCTGTAACAACTATGCACCATTTGGGCACATCATTAAATCCCCCAGCTTGCTTTTGAGGCATCTTGGAACTCTACTATTCTGTAGGGTATATAACCCTCACTTGAATACTCTGGTTATAAGAAGTGTTAATACTTTTATTTCTCTAAAATTTCATCTTCTCTAGTTTCCTTTTACTCAGTTGAAGAAAATGTCAATTCATGATTCTGGGATTTCCCTTCCATACTCTAGGATTTTATTGTAGTCCCAGGGACAGTGTGTGGTCCACACATCCAGGAGGGGACCCTCTAGTCTCCACTTGGTACCAAACACTATTATTGTAACTTACTCCTTGTCCAATCCTGCAAGATTTTTTGAAGTGGGGTAGTTTAGCTTCTTTTTACCTGATCTTGGCCATAGAATCCTTTAACAACCTTCCATGTGACTTAAAGTGCATTGTCTCCTCCCTTGTACTAGTCACTTTCTCCTGCCCTTCTTTGCTCTGTTAACATTCTGGAGGGCTAGGAGTCTGCAAGTTAACCATTCTCAGACTCCCCTACCAGCAGCCTTTTGGTTAGGGTTGCTAACAGGCACTGGAGGGACATTAGAAGTCAGCAGGTGGGAAAAAGGGATTCACTTGCGGCTTCCAGTTTCTCACTGTCTCAGGCAGCAATGATGGCATTTGCTGGATGACCATGTTGCCAAAGTTCCATCCCAGCTTAGGGCAGTGCCTCATCAACAGGTCCAAAGCAGTGTGCAACAGTGTCTCCTCCAGCAGTGGTAGGTACAGGCTTATGAACTCCAGCCCAGGATGTCAGCGATTTCTATTCTTTGGGCATTGTCCTTTCTGTTTCTCATTGTCTACCACCCTTCTCACCTGTTCTCTCCATTCTATTACTTTTGTAACCGAATCCTTCAATTAAATTTCTTTCAATTGATATACTTGGCTTTTGTTTCCTTGACTAGATCCTAAATAACATACCTGTATTCTCCCCTCGGCCCAGTATCCTTAAGCCACCACATCACAGGGCTGGTTATTTCTTATGGGACTGTGTATAAGGGTAACATGCTGCTCCTGCTATTCTCAGATCTCATAAAACCCTAGTCGGTTAGGATTCTTGTGGTTGCAAATACCAGAAACCAATTGAGGAAACATAAAGCAAATGGAAAATGTATCACAGGTTACAAATATGAGTTATGGAACTGTACTGCTGGGATATATCCAGGCTTTTAGAACAATCAATGCCACCATTGCAAGTGACTGTATCAGTTAGGTCAATGTTGCGCAAGAATCATTATATTAACAACTTTATAATAATAACCATTTATTATTTTTCACAAGTTTATGGGTTGGCCAGGTAGTTCTGCTCATCTAGGATAGGCTTAGATAATCTCTGCTAGGGTTCTATTCTCTTTGGTCAGCTGGTGGGCCAGCTAGGACTGGCCTGTTTAAATAGTCTTGCCTGGGGGCAACATAGATATGCTACTCATCCCTTCAGAAAGCTAACCAGCCAAGTGTGATTTCCAGGAATAAATGGGTCAAAGAGAAAAGGTATACATGTGTGCTATAGTTTGGATAACGAATGTCCTTCAAAGGCCTAGAACCTTTAGAAGGTGGGGCCTCTTGGAAGGAAGTTAGGTCATTGGGGGTGTGCCCTTAAAGAGGATAGTGGGAACCCAGTCCCTCCTTCTCCTTCTTCCTCTTCCTTGTCCCCCTTCTCTCTTCCAGCTTCCATGAGGTGAGCAACTTCCTCTGCCAGGTGCTCCTACCATGATATACTGTCTCACCATAGGCTCCAGGGCAATGGGCTAACCAACCATGCACTGAAACCTCCAAAACATTGAGCCCAAAATAGACCTATCCTTTTTTAAAAATTGATTATCTCAGGTATGTTGTTAGAGTAATGGAAAGCTAGCACAATATGGAAAACTTCTTTTAATCTAAGGCTTGAAATAAGCACTTTGTCACTTTTGCCAAATTGCAAGTCCAGATAAGATTCAAGCAATGTGACATTAGGCCTCACTTTTTGAAGGGAGGAGCTACCATTCATACTTAAAAGAGAGTGAAATATAAGAAAGGGAGTAATGACGCGAGGCTGGTTATACAACATATCTACTACAGTAACTTAAGAAATTGCCTCTTTTTTTCCTGGACAAGTTTGTTTTATTCTTCTTTCACTGCAGACCAAATTTCTCTCTTACTTATCCATGTGATAGAAAATAGCCACTGCTACTAACTTCCAAATTTATATTTTTAGGTTCCAAAAATCTAGCCTAAAATTGGAACTTCAACCTTACTTCATATATCATAGACAAGGTCTTAGTGGTTTGATTCATTTGTGGATCAATAAACTGTGGTCAAAAGAGGGTCAAACTGGTCTTCCTACTCTAGTCAGATGGGTGAAAGGAGAGTAAAGGGTAGTAACTAGAAAAAGAAGCAGCAACACAAATATTATTCAGATAGAGCTATAAAATTTACAAGTAGTTCCAATGTGCTTTCAATTTTTTTAGTAAAAATGCCTTTTTGCAACTATGACTTAGGTTATCAACAAAGGAAGATGGGTTAGTACATTGAACAAAAGCATAGGTTCTAGAATGAGCCTGCTGTGTTGGTACTGCCTATTAGCCATATCCTGGGTGTGTGTAACTTTGAGCAAATTCTTGACCTCTTTGTTGATTATAGTTACATTATTAATAAAACTGAGAAGAAAATGATTTCTGCCTTGTAGATGGTTGTGAAGATTTAATCAGCAAATATGTAAGGTATGAACAATAGTGTGCCTACATAGTAAACACTTGATCAATGTAGCTAGTAAAAAGTGTTGAACACTGAGTTTAAGATTCAGGTATGACACTTGTGATTTCTTCCTATTAACCCTCATTAGGTTTTTTTACAAGGTGTTTCTAGAGATCCCTAATTTGAAACTAAATTAAACTCTCACAGGATATCCCCATTGGAAATCCAAGAAACATGTTTACCATTCTGACTATTATTCATCTTTTCAAGGCATTCCTCCAGGTTTTGTGTATGTTCGCAAAAGACACACAAAGTTAAATACAAAGGACAGGAAGGCATTAGTAGCCAAATGAGGCTGTGTACCATCAAAAGGATGGAGATCAAAGCATGATTCTGCTCTAGGCTATTTTAAGTCAGAAAAGTATAGAATTTTGAAGAAAAATTCATTTTAACTGCTACACAAAGCCCAGACCCCTAGACATGTTAGTAATCATGTGTCCAATAGTCCTGATCAAAAAGGAAAAAGAAAGATATTTAAATATTGAAAAAGGTCCTGGGAATGTGGCTCAAAGGGTAAAGCACTTGCCTAGCATGCATGAAGCCCTGGATTTGATCCCTAGCACTACAAAAACTAAACAACAACAACAAAAAAATAAAAATAAAAATAAAAAACAAAAAAAGATTCATTATGGACAATTTAAGTCAAACTCCATAGAATGCATATAGATAGGAATTTAGAGGATGCCAAATCAAGAATTTATTTTAGCAAAAAAAATAGTAAAAATTGTCTTAAGAATTTGAAATTTTTTATAATGTAATTTCTAAAGATCAGATTTTAGTGAATGAACAGTTTAAAAGTACATACAGATGTTATGAAAATGTATTAAAATAGCTTCTTCTGTTTTATTAACCACACCTACATTCTTTGTGCATATCCACATAGGAAGCACCTAGAACTAAAGGCAGGCAATTCTCTTATACTCTTATCAGAAATAGAAGCCAATAGTTGTAATGACTCACTTGTTTATTTCTCCTTCCAATCCTTATCTTGGGACCACAGATTGTATTACAGTTGGTAAGTAGTTGTACATCTTTTGTGAAGTTCCTTGAAATGTTCTGGGTTGATAATAAACTGGCCAGTGTTGTAGAATTCCTAAACAAAGCTGAATTTGTGATTGAGCCCTGTCTCTTTAATGTACCACTTCATATTAAAAAAAGATCAGACCCAGCATTTAATAAACAAAATAGATTAATTTAAATAAGAGATTTCCCTATAGTGAAGTCTATTTGTGTTATCCTTTTCTTCACTCTTAAAATATACTATAAACATCTTCCTATAATTCTGTGTAACCTAATGCTTAGAGGTTTTACTTTTTTCTTCTATACTCTCCTTGACTCTAGTTTATTTTTTCTCTGCTTATAGTATAATTAAGTAGTTGAAAACTATGAATAATGTTCGTATGGGTGAGGGTTCAAGTGAGATTAACCCAGGCACAACTGATTTGAATAATAGCTCCATGTTAAAATGTATGGAGTGTACGGGAGTGACTTCTAGTGGTTCCCCCAAATTGATTTCCCACTAAGTCTATTATTAACAAAGCCTATAGAATTCACCTGAGCATGTTGCTGCCCCAAACCAAGGCTATTTTTCTTAGCATCCTCTGCAGCTGGTTACGGCCAAATAATTCCTTGCTAGATAATAGGATCTAAGTGGTAGTTACGCCTGACTACCTCTGGACTTCCATGTGAGAAAAATAAATCATTATTACCCTCACACCCTACCACCACCTGCATCTCATTCTACAAAGATATAGTAGAAAGAATAATAAAGTAAGTTATTTGTCACTAGGTACAATCAAAATAAGGAAATTGGCTATACCTAAGTCTGTAATCAAAATGAGAGTCCTGAGCCTTCCATAGCATATCAAGTTTTAATAGAAATAAATTCATCCTTACAAACAGAAAACACTTGTTTGTAAATTGGCGCTTGCTTTTCTGCTGGAGGTTATCACTTATTACAGACCCCACCCATTTATTCCATTTCTGTCCAAGGTGAAAAATTAAAATTGGATCCAAACCATGGCAAAAGAAATCTGTGCCATAAGGAAAATTTGAGGAAGAATTTGAAGATGCTAAAGATGGAAAAAAGTGAAAAAAATCTAATAAAAGAACTTAATTTTGGCTGAATTTGAAAAGATAATAAACACTTGCATTTTTATATTCTAGTTTCTCCAATTTGGTTTCTGATATGTAGAGTTATGAGTCTCCTAGATAGTGCATCTGTTTAAAATTGTAGAAGAACTGTTTGGTGAAAAAGAGATATAGAACTTTTTCTCATTTTTATGACTCCTTATGATCATTACTTGAAGAAAATTGTATTCAGTCAAACAAGTCATTCTTAAGATAAAACAAAACAAAACCTAACTACTTGTTTACATTTTTATTTTTTGTCATGTAAAACAGATGGTCAATCAAATACCTATTTAATCATACCAAAGCATTCAGTTAAGCTATAATTTCTAAGCCATCTCATAGGTAACGTATAGAAAAAAGATTCTTCGTTGCACAGTGTAAATTTTTTTATAGCACCGGATAAGATTGGCTGTAGTTTTAGTATTCTTGTTAACATTTAGAAAGCTATCAATAATTCATTCCACCAGTCACAATAATCAAGTCTGAAATAGCAAACATCACTTGTTAGTAGCAAACATCAGTTGTTGTCTAGGTCTTGGGGACAAATATGTATAAGCAATTCTTAATTCTCTTGATCATGAGAAAAGAACTGGGAAAAGAATCAGCACTTTCTTAAAGTGGCTTACGCAAATTTTTGAATGTTGGCCATCTCCCTTTCATTAGGAAAACAGAATGAGGCAACTGATGAATTTCTGCTAATCCTACTACCCCTAAAATAACAACAAAACTTACCCCGAGTTTTCTGCTATTGCTTCAAAAAAATTCTTCCAGAACAAGGAAATTTCTTTAAATATAACATATCAGGACAGGTAAATCCCAGAATTTTTAAATTCCCAAATACCTGGTCAAGATATGAGAGCCATAATAACATATATTTCCCGAATTTTTTCTATATATTCTCTCTAATTTTGATTGTATTCCCCTCACACTGAGAAGAATAAAGTTGCAGAATAAAATATACTGTTATCACTGGAGCATTCCTCCCAACATTTTAGCATTAAATTATTTATTTTTAAATATTAGTTTTCTGGTAAAGTGTGATGCAGCAGAAAGTAAGACATACCAGGAATTTGGAGACCTGGATTCAATTTCTGCCTCTGACTTTAATTTGTAGTGTGACCTTGGCACCCAGGGAGCTAATGTGCATCACTGTTTAATCTGGACCATAAGAAGGATTAGACTAAAAACTGTTTGGGATGTTTTCCTTTGAATTACAATAGCTAAAGTTGCAATAGCCTGCAGCCATAGCCCTGTGGCATCTGATCCGGTCAGATCTGGGAAGCTAAGCAGGGTTGGGTCTGGTTAGTATTTGTATGGGAGACCGCCTGGGAACACCACGTGCTGTAGGCTTGGGAGATGGACCCTGCAACCCACTCCCAAAAATCAATCCGCCATTGAAAATCCTATGAACAGCAGAGAAGCACTGACAATAAATAGTGTTTCACCTGTTGTATGTAGGGTCACTATGAGTCGACTCGACTTAGTACACAAGAAAGTTGCAATCTAAAAAAATATTTTAAAATATTTATTTGGTACACTCAATTTATGTAAATGTCCCTGTTGTTTGTTTAAAAGCTATTAACCTTAGAAATGCTAGCATTTATGGGATAATTTAGTGGAAATTTGAAGTAGATATTTGTAGATTAAAAAAATAGAAACTATGCATATTATCTCTCTGAAATGAGTATTTGGATTGAGTATGACTATTTTATACTTGAGAATTTAAATATAAAACCAGTAATTATAATCTAAAGTTGTTCATGGGGTTAATTAAATAATAAGTCTGCAAATTCATTAGTAAAATAATACTTTTGTGAGGGGTTTTCTGTATTTGTTTTGCAAACTCTACCAGTTAAGTCTTCTGACTTTACCAATATTTGACCTTGGGGGAGAAAAACAATTCTTATTATTATTCAAAGAATCTTTACCTTATTGGATAATTAGAAATTTTAGAAATAAAACTATTACAAGGATGAAGTAGATCTTATCGTATCACAGAATTTGGACCTGATCCCTTTCTGTAACCCAAAATGTTATTTTTCTTGTTCATAAACCATTAACTCACATTTTCAGAACCCCCTTCCTTTTTATTCTTACTGTTAAGTCCCTCCACAGCTCCCCAAGCCATTCACCCTGACTTTGCACTACTTTTTTTTTTTTTTTTTTTTTTTTTTTTTTTTTTTTTTTTTTTTTTTTTTTTTTTTTTTTTTTGCGGTACTGGGGGTTGAACCCAGGGCCTCACACTTGCATGCTTTGCAAGTGCTGGACCACTGAGCTGCATCCCCAGCCATTTATTTATTTATTTATTTATTTATTTATTTTTTTTTTTTGAGACAGGGTCTTGCTAAATTACGCAGACTGCCTCTGGTCTCGAACTTTCGATCCTCCTGTCTCCGTTGTTGGGATTATAGGCGTGCGCCACCACACCCGGCTTACTCTACACTATTGATTCATGGTGCAGCTCATTCTGACCTATTCCCAGTAGCTGCCATACAAGCACTGAAACATCTCAAGGGATCAAGCAGTCTGTCTGTCTTCCACAAAATTTCTGTCTTGGATGGTTTTAGCTGCAGAGCATTCATCCTTTTTCTATGGTCACTGTCTGTGGTTTATGTTGTATGGTTAACACAGTTGATATCATTTACACCAGTTTCAGATTTTTATAGATTTCACGCAAATCCCATCATCAATTCACATGGATTCTTCCTTGACCCTCAAATAAAAGCAGTTACCTAAAAACTGACCTAAGTAGATTCATGCATCAGAAACCTAATAATTCTTTGCCTAAGGACTTTTATTGCCTTTTTCTTTAATTCTGAGCTGATTTATATTGATTTTACAATTCTGCAGGAAAAAAATGCCAAATTATTTAGAAGATAGTGCAGTTTCATTAGCTGCTAAATGAATACAGATAAGGAAGAGAGGAATTGTAATTTAAGGAGCACCTGATTTATATGCAATAAACAAGTGCTACAGACTGACTACTGGACAGCTGTCTTCACTTTTTGAAAGAAATTCATTATGGGAACATAGAGATCTTAGTTTTCTTGACTTTGGCTGGCTGATTTGGACATTAGGGACAAATAACCTTTAAGTAATCAAAGCTGGAGCCCTAATAATTGAGGGCATTTTGAGTCATGTTTAGCTTGAGGTTATAAAGTGAGCAATGACTGAATAAAATAAACAAAATCATTGAGATTTTGAGAAATGTAGACAAGAAAGTTAGGTAAGCATAAAACTCAATGTGTAGATAAAGCACTGTTCAAAAATATGTTTGAATGGACCTTCATTAGATGGTTTTGTTTGTATAATTCCCAGATGTACACTATATACTTTCAATTGATAAATACATTTTATGTGCAACATTGATAGAGACATTTGTCATGATTTAATCATCTGCTTTTGGAGAAGCTGGAGAAAAATCAAGTTTGGGGTTTTCTTTTTCTTTAAAACAATGCTGAACATATTCATGAGAACATTCAAAATGTTGAAAAAGATGTAATGTTAACTAGCTAATTTCTGTACTTGCTTCTAAATTACATGATCACTCCGTTAACAAATCTATCACATTCAATTGTAAGGAAGATAGATTTTTTGCCATAGTTTATCTGTATTCAGCTAGTGAATGCAAATTATTTAATAACTTGTCACCAAATTCTTTAACCAATTCATTATCTAAGATTAAAGTGCTAAATGTTCATTCTATTTCTGGGTGGAATTTATTCCAATGGAACCTGAGAAATTTTACAGACAACAGACAAGCTTCTTCTAGCTTTGTAAATGCGTCAATGTGACAGTACTAAAATGCCTTGCTTCTATTGAATTATTCACTCTGTTGTCATCCAATTAATAATTCTGCCTTCATTTTGTTAGATCAATTCATTTTTTAATGTTATATAAGAAATTTGTAAAAATGCATTTATGTAATAAATGAGTGATGTTGGTTTAGTTTTTCTTTAAGGTCTTTTAAATATATATATTATATAATAAAATGTTAATATTTCAAAAAATAAGAAAGTTAGACTTTTTGTTGGACTGACCACATATTAAATGACACAAATTGTTCATATCCACACCCCTGAAGGGACTGTATTATTTCAGTTCTTGTTACCAGTTGGAATTATTTTTGTCCCTTATTTATTGATTTATTATTTTATTTATGGTACCTGGAGGTTGAACCCAGGGCCTCAGATATACTTTGCAAGTGTACTACCACTGAACTGCACCCTCAGTCCATTTTTTAATTTTTTGTTTTGAGACAGAGTCTTGCTAAAGTTGCTCGGGCTGTCTCTGGCACCAGATCTGCAATCCTCCTGCCTCCACCTCTCATATTGCTGGGATTACATGCATGAGCCATCATGCCTGGCCCCATTTTATTATTTTTTAATGACTTTTTTATTAGTAGTTTTTAAGTTACTATAAAAGTTGACGGACTTCTTTATGACATTTCTATACATGCATATCATTGTACATTGCTGTGTTCATCCCCCATCACCCTCTCACATTCCTCCTCCCTCCTGCTGATCCCCTTTTTCCTCATCAAGAGTCTCCCTTCTGCTTATATGTCATATAAGTATATATGATATATATGTACATATATATATATATATATATATATATAGAGAGAGAGAGAGAGAGAGAGAGAGAGAGAGAGAGAGTCTGCCTATGAGAGAAAGCATATTTGTCATTCTTTTCCCCGTTTTTGTTTTATTGAGTGCCGTTGAGTTGGATCTGGCTAATAGCAACCCTATGTACAACAGAACAAAACACTACCAAACACTGTGCCATACATATGATCTTTTTATGTTTGAGCCCAATGTTCCAGTTACTATGTATCTTCTTATTTTGAGTTGTGCCACATCAGCATAGGTCCTAGGAGCTTTACTCCATTCTCATCATTAAGGTCAACTCTGCTTTGAGGAGGAAGCTCTTCCTCAGTCTTCTTTTGAATGCCTTCTAGCCTGGGGGGGGACTCATTTTTTGGCATCATATTTGATAGTGCTTCTCTGCTATTCACAGAGATTACATAGATTGTTTTCGGAGTGGGCTGCTGGGTCCTTCTCCCAAGTCTGTCTTAGTCTGGAAGCTCAGCTGAAACCTGTCCACTATGGGTGGCCCTGTTGGTATCTGAGATACCTGTGGCATAGCTTTCAGCATCACAGCAACATTCAAGCCCTCACAGCACAACAAGCTCACAGACACGTGGGGGTCTTTCCCCTATTACCTTTCTTATTTTCCCTTTAGTCCCCTTTCTCTCCTTAAATAGTCTGCCTTCTACTTTCATGACACACACACACACACACACACACACACACACACACATATACACACACATACACATACATATATGCACATATATATATATATACATACATACACACATATATGTTTAATATATATTAAAATCTAGCATCCACAAATGAGAGAAAAAATGTGATACTTGTTTTTCTAGGTCTTGTCTCAATTGGGATTTTTGATGTTTTTTAACGTTGCTTGAAATGAACAGGCAGCTGGCCTATTGCTTAAATATCCTTGGATTGTCTGGAATGTTAGGTGAAGAGGAATTTATTTATTTATTTATTTATTTATTTATTTATTTATTTATTTATTGCCATGGGCTTCTCTCTACCAGATCAAGTTTCTTTCCTCACTCTATACTTAACATTAACCCTAATGCCTTTCATATCTATTTTAGTAAGTTTTACTTTGTGATCATTCACTCACTAGCTTTCACATCTTCACCTTCCACATATGTGCACATTTTTCACATTTGGGTATGGTGTTACACTGGATTTTACCATAATGACTTTGAACAAAGCCATCATAGCTAGTGTCTTCTCTACATATGCCCTTTTAGGCAACTGGTATCACTTTATCCAGTCATTGAAGTCTCCTCAACTACCTAAAGCTCCTGTCTGACTGCCATTCTGATCAATTCAGATTATCAAGTTGCTGATCACTGTAGATTTCCTTCTACCTTGAAGTTTTCATGACTTGTGCATCAGTCTCATGACCTCATAGACCTCTTCTGTGTCACCTGTTCCTTGACAAGAGAGCTCTGTTCAAGGGCATAGGACCCCATGGGCCAGATCATCTATAAAGCCAAACGTTTCATTAAAGAGATGATGGATTATGTCTAGAACCAGACCAAAGTCTGAGAGGCATGCAAGATCCATTCAAGACTAAAAGAATATGAAAAATTTGCAGAGTCCTACCAAGCACTAAAGAGATGAATGGAATCAAATCAAAGCATGTAGGAAATTAATTGAAATCAAGGTTGTTGTTGTTGTTAGGTGCCGTCAAGTCGGTATCCGACTCATAGCGACCCTCATAGGGTTTTCAATGGCTGAGTGCTTCAGGATTGCCTTGGGAGTGGATTGTCAGGCCCTTTTCCCATTTTTTGTGGTGCTAGGAATTGAACTCGGGGCCTCAGAGACTGCAGCACAGCGCTCTACCCACTGAGCTAAATCCCAGCCCTGAAATCAAGGTTAGGATACAGAATTTTAACTATTCTGGTTAGGTGATTAAAATTGGTTTTCAAGCTACAAAGATTTGTTGGCATAGTTTGTATAAGTAAAGATTCAATCCATCTTGTTATTCCAGCAGAACCATGAAAGTGATCTCAAGTCCCACATTCTGATATTAAATTTCTGAACAATATGTACAAAGGTACTAGAATTTTGATTTAATAGCCTCATTCTACCTGAGATGATAAATCTTCTTTACTAATTAAGTAAGTATCTTGATACTCAGGAAGGTTTGAAACTAAATGTGGATACAGTGAAATCGCTAGAACCCACAGTACTTAATGCTTTTGAATAAGAACACCTTACACAATCATTAGGGAAGTGTGTGTACTTATTATTTAATGAGATTTTCATTCAAAATATGTATTTGCTTTTGATATGTGACAAGTAAAAAGTGTAATAGAATTGAATAATTATTAAAATCGGTTTTGGAATATTTTAGAAAAATTATGATTCATACTTTTATAGATATAATTTATTAGACCCATGGAGTTACGCAGGAGCTGAGGAAGGCTTTATTTGTTTGAGTTGTAAGTATGTCTCTGCAAAATACTTGAAGTGCTTGCAAAATATCAAATCCAGTTCTCAGGAGGCAAAGAGAAAGAATATTGTAAATTTGAGGCCAACCTGGGCTAATAAATGAGATTGTGTAAAAAAGAAAGAAAGAGAGAGAGAGAGAGAGAGAGAGAGAGAGAGGAAGAAAGAAAGAAAAAAGAAACTCTATTAAAGTTATAATTTAATATGTGCCAAGATGTAAGTATTAAAGCAGAAATGCTTACTTAAGTGATTTTAATCTGTTCATCATGAGTTCATTGGACTCATATTTGATTAAAAGAACAAATAAAAGAATAGGTGAAGGTGACTTTTTTTTATGCTGGGGTGAACTAGGACCTTGTGCATACTAAGCACTATCTCTGAGCTACACCTCCAGCTAGCACTAATTCTTTATTTACTTATTTTGCAGTACTAGGGGTTTGAACCCAAGACCTTGCAAATGCTAGGCATATGTTCTACCACTGATCTGCACCCTCAGTCCCTTTTTTATTTTTATTTTGAGACAGGGTCTCACCAAGTTGTGCAGGCTATCTTTGGCCTCAAACTTGCCATCCTTCTGCCTTAGTCTCCCAAATTATTGGGATTATTCTTATGTTTATAAAATTATTCGATTTTAGGGTAGAAGATTTAGAGGTTGGCCTCAAAGGCTTAAAAAAAATCCTTAAAGTGAAAAACATGTGTGAACCTAAATACATGATACTAGACATTTATGAACACAAACTGAAATACTCAACCTAACCATTAACATTGCTCATTTTTCTTTAATTTTTTCCCAATGCCAGAATATGCTAAATAGTTCTGCCCCAAATTCATCCTTTCTTCCAAGCCCAGGTGAAATTCTGCGTCTTTGGACTTGTTGGGTTCTGTGGAGTCAGATCTGACTCATGTACAACAGAATGTATGTACATGAGTACAACAGAATGTACAACAGAATGAAACACTATTCAACACTGTGCCATGTACATGACCTTTGTGTGTTTGAGCCCATTGTTTCAGCCACTATGTTTCTTCTTATTTTGAGTCATGGCACATCAGCAAAAGGAGGTCCCAGGGGTTTTATTCCATTCTTATGAGGAAGCAATTCTTCCCCAGTTATTTCTTGAATGCCTTCCAGCCTGGGGTGTCCATTGTCTGGCACTATATTTGACACTACCTCCCTGCTATTCCTTGAATTTTCAGTGGGTAATTATTTTGAGAATGGGCTGCTGGATCCTTCTCCCTAATCTGCTTTAGTTGGGAAACTCAGCTGAAACCTGTCCACCATGGGTGGCCCTGCTGGTATCTGAAATACTGGTAGCATAGCTTTCAGCATCACAATATGCAAGCCCCCACCACATGATAAGCTGATAAACACGTGGGGGATCTTTGGACTATCTTCTCTAAAAATCCAGGATTTAACAATTGCTTCTTGCTTTGAGCTGTTAGCACTCTTTTTCTCCACCTCATTCACTTTGGACTAAGCTGTAATAATTTTTCAGTCAGAACAATTTCTTTTTATTCCACTTGAAGGAAATATCTTCCCTTCTTTTTTTTTGTGTGTGTGTGTGTGATACTTGGGGGTTGAACCCAGGACCTTGCATACACTTTGCAGATGCTTAACCAAAAATCCACCACATTTTAAAGTTTTTTTATTTTAATTTTTCGACAAGGTCTCACTAAATTATATAAGCTACTTCTGGCCACAAACTCCTGATCTTCCTGCCTTGGCCTCCTGAATTGCTTGGATTACAGATCTGCACCCCTGTGCCTGGCATATCTTCTCATTTTTATACCTACCCTCTGGTATGGTACTAGGTAGACAGTAGTCTTCACCAAATCCTTGACTGGGTGACAATGTATTTTAATAACTCAACAATTTTTTATTTCTAGCAGATTTATTGAGATATAATTTGCGTGCTATAATTTTCCCATTGAAAATGCACAATTAATTTTTCCCCACTAATCTTATTTTGTTAGAAATTTTTAGTGTACAATTTAATGGGTCTCATTATGATATTTCCATACATGTATTTTGTCATACATTGCTCTTGTATATCTCCTCCATTACCCTCACATTACCCTCTTCTTTTCCCCTCCTGCCCCACCAATGGTCCCCTTTCTACTTACATGTCTTTTGTGTATATCTATCTATATACACCCAGATTTTGCCTTAAGAGCAAAATATGTGACATTTCCTTTCCTTTCTCCCATTACCCTTTCTTCTTGCCCCTTCACCCTTTTCTTTAGTCCATTATCTTTCCTTGCACAGCCCCTTCTGATTCCATGACCTGTATTTTTTAATACTGAATATATTAAAGTCTAACATCCACATATAAGAGAAAATATGTGATGTTTATCTTTCTGGGTCTGTCTTATATCGCTTAAAATGATGATTACTTGTTTCATCAATTTTCCACCAAATGCTATGACTTTGTCCTTCTTTATAGCTGAATAAAACTCCATGGTGTATATATACCATCATTTCCTTATTCATTCATCTGTTGATGGACATCTAGGTTGATTCCATATCTTGACTATTGTGATAAGAATATCACAATAAACATGGGTGAGCAGGTATCTGTGTGGTATATTGACTCATATTCCTTTGAATATATATACCCAGGAGTGGTATAGCTGGATCATAAGGTATTATTAGTTTTTTGAGGAACTTCTAAACTGATTTCCATAATGGCTGCACCAACCTACATTCCTACCAGCAGTGTAATAGGGTTCCTTTATCCCCATATCCTTGCCAGCATTTGCTTGTTTTGTTGATGTTACCCACTCTGATTGGGGTGAGAGTTGTAGTTTTGATTTGCATTTACCTAATGACTAAGGCTTTTATCATAAAAGGATGTTGAACTTTGTCAAAGGCCTTTTCTGCATCTATGGATAGGATCATGTGATTTCTGTTTCTGAGTGTATTTATATGCTGTATTACATTTATTGTCTTGTGTATGTTGAACCAGCCTTAGATCCCTGGAATGAAATCAACTTGATTGCAGTATATGATATTTTTAATGTGTTGTTGAAGTCAATTTGCTAGTATTTTATTAAGGATTTTTGCATTTAAGTTCATCAGGGAAATTGGCCTATAGTTTTCTTTTTTTTGATGTATCTTTATTTGGTTTTGGTGTTAGGGTAGTACTGGTTTCATAGAAAGAGTGTGTTAGTTTTCCTTTCATTTGTAGCTTATGGAATAGTTTGAGTAGCATTGGTATTAATTCCTCTTTAAAGATCTTGTAGAATTCAGTACTGAATCCATCCGGTGCTGGGCTTTTCTTTGTTGTTGTTGTTGTTGTTAGGTGCCTTTATTACTGTGTCAATCTCACTGCTCATTATAAGTCTGCTTAAGTTGTTTATATCCTGTTGACTTAGTTATGGCAGATCATATGTGTCTAGGAATTTATACATCTCACTGAAGTTTTCCACTCTTTTAAGAGCTTATGGTCTAATATAAATGTATCATGTTGTCATAGGTTTGTTTTCTTTAGCCTTATAGAAAATAGGAACACATTGCACTATAAATCACATAATCTTTAATTATCAATATTATTGATATTTCAATTTTAGGAGACATTTGGTTACCTTGTATAATAGGAACTCTAAGGAGAATTATTTCTACTCTGGTGCAGCAGTTCAACCATACCATCAGTAACCCTTGCTCTTTGTATCCTTCCCTTCTGCCACCCTCAGTGACTTAACTTTTCATTCTAAGGTTTGCTCTGAAAGGTTGTAACACAGCTGTCATAGCTGCAGAAATTCCATTTTCCAATTACTGAATTTACAGCCAGAGAAGTTGTAGTCCTTCTTACTGTATCTCTTTTTACTTGGAATCAAAATCCTTTCCAAAAATCATCTTCTACAGATTTTGTTGTTGTTATTGTTAGGTACTGTTGAGTAGGGTCCACTCACAGTGACTCTTATAGGGTTTTGATGGCTGATTGTTTTGAGACTGGGCTATCATAACCTTCTCGCACTTTTTGCAGTGCCAGGGACCAAAACTGAGTCCTCGTAGAGTGCAAAGCAGCACTCTACCAACTGAGCTAAATTCTAATCCATATCTTCCACAGATAATTTTCTTCATATCTGAATGACTGATACTGGATCACATCCTATGCATAATCCAATATGTACCAGAAGATGATATCAAAGTCACTAAGGCCAATTGTGCTTTATACCTAGTCTATATCACCTGGAGATGATTTAGAAATATAAATCATATTATTTTGCATCTCACTAATACCATGATTCCTTCAACAATCTTTAGAATTCTCATAGGGCTGAGGGTAGTTACTTTAATTATGAGTCTCAGTTTTATGTCTTCTAAAACAATGGAACTAGAGTTTGACAATGGAACTAGAGTTTGTCAGAAAATTTTTGAAGAGTATCTTTCAAGCTCAAAAGACCCATTGGGATCTTAGAGTTTCTCACAATTCCAACTGGGGATTTTAGGGAACCTAGATCCATTTAACAGTCAGCCATTGAAAACCCTATGAGGGTCGCTATGAGTCGGATACCGACTCGACGGCACCTAACAACAACAACAACAACAACAATCCATTTAGCCTGCAGCCATAGCACTGTGGCATCTGATCCTGTCAGATCTCAGAAGCTAAGAATGGTCGAGCCTCCTTAGTACTTGAATGGGAGACCACCTGGGAACAATAGGTGCTGTAGGCTTGGGAGAAGGACCTGCAACCCACTCCCCAAAAATCCAATCTGCCACTGAAAACGCTATGAATAGCAGAGAAGCACTGACAATAGTGTTTTACCTGTTGTTTGTAGGGTCACTATGAGTTGAACACCAATTTGACAGCACCTAACAACAACAACAGATCCATTAAAAAAACACTTTGCACTATAGATTTAATTCTTTCTCATTTTTTGTGTTAGATTTTTCATTGCTGAGACAAAATACCTCACAGAAACAACACAAGATTAAGGATTTATTTGGGCTCACTGTTTCAGAGGGTTCAGTCCACTGTCACCTGGCTCCATGTTTCTAGGCCTATGGAGAGGCAGAATATCATAGCAGAAGGGCATGAGGGAAAAAAGCTCCTCAACTAATGGCATCCAGGAATCAGAGAGTGTATGCCTGTGTTGACAGGCTTCCTTCTTCTTTTCTTTTTATTCTATCTGGAGATCCAGCCTATTGGAAGATACTTCCTACATTCAGGGCAAGTCGTCCCACCTTAGTTAGTCCTTTCTGGAAATGTTTTCACAGATCCATGCAGTAATGTGCTTTACTAATCCCCTCATTTTTGTTGTTTGGTACTGGGGAGTCAAGTTCAACTCAACCCTGTGTACAACAGAATGAAACACTCCTTGACAATGTGCCATTCCTCTCAGTATGTCAGTCCTTCTCTGCTATTCCTAGGATTTCCAATGGCTGATTGTTTTGGGGATTGTTTTGGGAGTGCGTTGCCAAGTCCTTCTCCCATTTCTATGATGCTGGGGATCAAATCTATGACCTCAAAGTATGCAGAGCAAGCACTCTACCAACTGAGCTAAACTCTAGTCTTACTAATCTCTGAGGTATCTCTTAACCCAATCAAATTGACAATCAAGATTAACTATTGCCAAGTCCACTCCTTGTCAGCTTGATACTCAAGCATCTCCTTAAACTGTAGCATTCCTCTCCTGGCCCCAAATGGCTTATGTCCACGTCATAATGAAAAATGTATTTAGTTCCTCTTTAAATAAAGACAATAACAGTGTCATAATTCTGGCTAACATGATAAACCTATCCTAAGTACAACTGGAAATACATTAATTTCTTCCCCCAAGTCTCAATAGTTCCAGTATTGCTCAAAAGGTCAAGGCCAAAGTTTCCTTTGAGACTCAAGGCAAACTCTTAGCTGTGAGTGCTATAAAATGTAAAAAGCAAGTTCTATGATTCCAACATACAATGACACAGAATAAACATATCCATTCCAAAAAGGAAAATAGGGGCATAGAAAGGAGATATGGGACCAAAGCAAGACCACAACCCAGAAGGGCAAAAATTAAATCTGTTGCTCCAAGTCCAGTATCCAGGGCACATGGTATTGTGATGTGAGCCTTAAAGTACTTGAGCAAACCCAACACTACAGCCTTGCTGGCTGCAGCCAACATGGCTTCTCTTTTGAACTGTTTCTGCTGACTGCCTTTGGCTTTTCCTTGGCAGATGTTCCCTATTCATGACATGTCACGCTTACTTGGGTCTCCATTTCGTCTTTGGCTTTTCTCTCATAGATTCATGCACTGTTCTCTCTGGGACTCTCTGCAATGATCCTAACCCTGTCACACATTGCCTGGCCTCCCAGGCCTTCATCTGAAATCTGGGTGGAAGCCTCCATGACCCTGTATCTCCTGAATTCTGCATGTCTGAAAAAACAGCATCACATGGACAAAACCAAAGCCTGCCACCAGCTTGAGTAGTAGCTAGGTCCCCTTGGACCATAGCTGCAGTGGCCTCTGAATGCCTAGATAACTGAATGTGGGAAATATGGGCCACTATGTATTAGCAGGATGACCTGGAGTTCTCAAAGAAGAGTCTTTGACACTTTTCTGTCTGATTCCTGATGTGCCCTCAAGGCATCTTTCTTATTGTACCAATCTTAGCTTCTTTTGATTGGCCTTAGTCTCTTCTGCAGCTACACTTTCCTTGGCCCCAACTTTATACACACTTCTTTCCTAAGGAAACTACAAGTCTTTCAAACCTTTCCACTTTGCTTTTGGCTCATAATTCTCACTGTAAATCTGGCTAAAAATAGCCAGTAATACCAAACCTACATGCTGGGTTCCCTTAAAATTTTCTCTGCCTTGTTAACTAGGCTATCACCTTGAGATTCAGCCTCATACAAAGACTCAGGATGCAAACAAAATGCAGACAAGCTCTTTGCTAGAATGTAACATGCATGGCCACCAGTCCAATTTCCAATAGAGCCCTCATTCCCACCCAAAACCTCATATTTCTATCCATATTTCCCACCCAAAACCTCATATTTTTATCCATACTTCTATCAACACTCTGGTCTTCTGAGCTCCCACCACATTCACCCATTAAGCTCTGCTTATGGCATTCGAGGGCTTCTCTAGTCTGTATCTCCAAATGTTTATAAATCCATTCCACAAACTAGTTCCCAAGGCTTAAGAACCATATGGTCAGGTTTAGTCATAGCAACTACCTAACTCTGGTACCATTTTTCTGTTTCAGTCAGCTTTGTGTCCCTGTGACAAGATATCAGAAAAAACAATTTAAGGAATGGAAGATTTATTTTGGCTCATGGTTTCACAGGTTCAGTCCATGGTCAATGGACTCCATGTTTCTGGGCCTATGGTGAGGCTAATATGATGACAAAGTTTGTGGTAGAGGAAACCTTCTTAGTTTATAGCAGCCAGGAAATAGAGAGCATGTGTCTGTGCTTCATTTCTTTTTTTTAATGTGAGAAACTGATTTATTAGTGTATATTATACAAAATAATGAGTTTCATAGTGACATTTTTATACATGCATATAACACACATCGATCATATTTACCCCCATTACCCTCTCTTATTCCTCTACCTCCTTCCCTACTCCATTTGTATATCCCAGGGATGCCCAAAAATCTATACACAAATATATATATACACATTTTAAGAGATGTTATCTATGTATTACTTTTCAAAGTTGAATTGAATTATGGTAGCAATGTATATCATAACATTTACTCAAAAGATGGCATTAGTCAAATGAATGCTAGCACTGCTCTGTGGCAGGCAGGAGAGTCAAAGAAAATGGTAAAAACATGGTTGTCATTCAAGGAGCACAAGACCATTTTGAAGTGTTATGTAAAATTTGAGAACTTTGTGGAAACACAGTGATGACAGGAGCATGAGTATGCAACAGAACCTCCAACGTGCCTAACAATTGCACACATTTGTGATAAGTTTGAGATGCATTGTACGGTGTGTGGTGTGCATAAGAGAAGATGCAGAAGCCTCATGCAGCAGTAAGTCATGCTTCCTTTGCTATGGTGTTGGAACAATTTACATGCTTGCCACAGAAGCCTACCAATGTGCCATGAGATAGGAGTTAGCAGAACAAGCATACAATGCATACTTAAAATAGCAAACTGGAAAGTTTTCATCCCAAGATGTGTACACATTTTTGGTATGCTCCGTGTGTGTGTATGTGTGTGTGTGTGCACACATGCATGCGTGCACATTTATGCTTTTTTGTTCTTGAGACAAGGATCTGGCTATGTAGCTCAGGCTGGTCTTAAACTCATGATCCTCTTGTTTCAGCCTTCTGGACGGTGGGATTATAGGTGTGCACTACATGCCCAGCTTCCCTAGATCCACCTTTACTGAATTCCTGGAACTGCAATCAAAGTGTAGAAGAGGAGACGTGGAAAATAAAATTTTCTTCTAATTTATCCTCAGCCGAATTCTATTTTTTATTCATCTGACTTTGGTTGGAGTTAGGCTTGTATTATCTTGGATATGCATATACTTCTATTAAGAAAGCATTGAAAGGATTGAAATCATGGTCTTCAGTACTAAACCCCCTTTGTTTAAAATATGTCATTGTGGTTGGCTTATCTGCTATTTTAAAATACCATGATGCTTAAGTATTCCAGCTGCTAAATGGGACAGGTGTCTGATGATCCTCAGAATAGTCATTTAAAAATAGAATTTAATCCTAGAATACGTTCTGTGGCATGGCTTTAGGGAATCCCCACAATAACTAATATAAATGGATATGAGATAGCTTTTTATGAATTATAATGCAGCACAAGGAGACTTTCATCATTTCAAAATATGGGTTAACTCTATGACATTAAAGCCCAGAATTTTATAAGCTTGTGGAAATCTTTCAGCCTACCCTGAAAAGGATAAGGCAAAAACTATTGTATATTAAAGAATGTACATTTAATGCTTGTTCTATGAACTCCTTAATGTGAGTGACATGATGAGATTCATTTGTTCAATTTTAATGCTGGTGATGAGTGTTGAGGATGAAAGGTGGGTGGGATGGGAGTTGGGAAAAGAGGATATGTTTTCCAAGGTTTTTGGAAAGCTGAAGGAGAAATGAGGCCAAGAAAAGGGGCATTTATTTGGTATGTACATTGAACCCACTAATATCTCAACTACTTTGCTCCCATATCACACAATTACCACAGAAAACTAATAAAGTAAGTACTATTTTCTTCATTTTACAAATAGAAAAACAGGTATGATTTTAAAAGTTTCCCATGCTGATATAGTTATTGACACAACTAGGATTCAAGCCTAGATTTAACTAATTTCAGAGACTTGCTTTTAACTGTGTGGCTGCCAACCATGGGGTTTATTTTATTTTAAATAAAATATTTTTTATTGCAGTACTGAGGGTTGAACCTTGGGCCTTACACATGCTAGGTAAGTGAGCCAGCACTGGAGCTACATCCCCAGCCCACTTTTCAGTTTTATTTTGAGACAGAATCTTGCCAAATAGCAGAGGCTGCCTCTGGTCTCAAACTTGTGATCCTCCTGCTTTTGCCTCCTGAGTCACTGAGATTAAGATGTGTGTCACAGCACCTAGCTTAAATAAAATATTCTTGAGGTGTGTTATATATAATTTTAATCTCAGAGAAGTACAATTGAGTTGCTGTTAAAAGGTGTGATAAAGTCCTAAAATAGGTAATACATAAAGATTTAGAAATCATTATGTATGGGGCAAAAGGTATCAAAGTAGTAAAGTTTAATGGAGAGAATGAACCCCATAGTAGAGATCCATTATTTTGTGGCTTGAGAGAAGGTAAGAGGATGGGAAGTTGTGTAGAATAAAGGGGAGATGATGTGGTACCATAGTAAAAGAAATGGAACTGAGTAGAAGTTAAGAATTCCATGAAAAAAGGGAGACTGGAGGGTACTGGAGAGGAGTGATGAATGTAGCATGGAGGACCCAAAATGGCAGATCAGTAGTTTAGGGGATTAATATGGCTGTCAGGATAAAAGTAATGGATAAGCTGGAATCAAAAATTGGTACAAAGCCAACACAGTGGCACACACCCGTAATCCCAGTCACTTGGGAGGCGGAGGCAGGAGGATCACAAGTTTGAGACCAGAAGCAATCTGTGTAATTTAGGGAGACCCTGTCTCAAAAAGTAAAAAAATGGGCTGAGGGTGCAGCTCAGTGGTCCAGCACTTGCAAAGCATGCAAATGTGAGGCCCTGGGTTGAACCCCCAGTAACACACACACACACACACACACACACACACAAGAATTGGTACAAAGATGCAACCTCTACTGTCAGTCAGAAATAAGAGCCAGGCAAATAACAAAGTTGGGCCCCAACTTGGGCTAGAAGGACCAGGAGGCTTGTGGAAAATATTACATGGTATTTTTAATCTTGACTTCATCTATAGCAAAAGAACATACCTGGGCACCAAATTAAGTTGACTAAATTGGACAGGGTGCCCTGGTAAACACCTGTCATCCCAGCGACTCAGGAGGCCAAGGAAGGAGGATCCCAAGTTTGAAACCAGAAGCAGCCTGTGCAACTTGGTGAGAACTTGTCTCAAGATAAAAAATAAAAAAGGAATGGGGGTGAAGCTCAGTTACAGATCACTTGCCTAGCATATGTGAGACCCTAAGTTCAACTCTCAGTACTGAAAAATATTACGGAACTGTTTTAAGAAGTTTTATGTTTGAATATTCACATGCACTTGTCTATAGAGCTGTGAAAAAGGATTGGTGGACATGGAGGCTGAGTATTTGGATCTAATATTAAAACACACGATCTACTGTCTGTCCATGTGTCTGTCACTTTGTCATGCTGTGGGGGCTTGCATGTTGCTGTGATGCTGAAAGCTATGCCACTAATATTTCAGATACCTGCAGGGCCACCCATGATGGACAGGTTTCAGCAGAGCTTCCAGACTAAGACAGACTGGAGAGAAGGATCCACTAGCCCACTCCCAAAACAATTGAATAGCAGAGAAGCACTGTCAAATATAGTGCCAGAAAATGAGCCTCCCTCAGGCAGGAAGACATTCAAGAAATGACTGGGGAAGAGTGGCCTCCTCAAAGTCGAGTCAACCTTCTGAGGGGAATGGAGTAAAGCCCCTGGGACCTCCTTTTGCTGATGTGGCATGACTCAAAATAAGAAGAAACATAGTGGCTGCAACATTGGTTCAAACATAAAACGATCATGTGCATGAGACAGTGTTGGGTAGTGTTTCATTCTCTTGTACACAGGGTTACCATGAGTTGGATTCAACTTGACAGCACCTAACAGCAACAATCTACTGTCTAGCTTTGTGATCCTTGCAAGGAAGTCACTTGTGGTCTCTGAACTTCAATATTTTCATCCATAGGACCAATTGTTCAATTTTTTTTTAAAGACAGGGTCTCATTATGTAGTCCACGCTGGCCTTAAACTCACAATCATACAGTCTTTACCTCCCAAGTCTGAGATTACTGATATACACTACCACTCCCAGCTAAGTTATCCTTTCCATTAAATGGGATAGGGTATGTGAAAGAGCTGAATGTATGATGACACTGACTTGCTTTATACAATATTATTTTTAAATGTTTTCAATGAAAATTTAAAGAATTTATAAATTAAAAGATTCAGAAAGGATAAAAAAGGTATGTATACCATTGTATGAGTCACATCTGTTTGTTGCCCTGACACAATGCCTGAGGAAAAACAATTACAAAGACAAAAGGTTTATTTTGGCTTGTGGTTTCAGAGGATTTAGTCCATGGTCAGTGGCTCTGTTGTTTTGGACCTATAGTGAGGCAATACATCATGGAAGGGAAGGTATGGTGGAGCAAAGCTGCTCACCTCATAGTGACTAGGAAGCCAATAGAAAGAAAAGAAGAGTCCAGGGTCCCAATATCCCTTTCAGGGACACCCTCCCAATGACATAACTTCTTTTTACTAGTCCAGTGACCAAGACTTTAGTATATGCGGTAGATTAGTATATATGGTAGATCCAAACCATAACAACAGTGAAAGCAATTCTTTTTCCCACCTGTAATACTCAGTTGTATTCCCAAGAGGCATCCACATAAGTGGATCTCCCATATTCTTTCAGAAATGTTCTATTGAAAACATTCTCATTTATTTTTTACCCAAATTATGTAATTTACACCTTGCATTTTCATTTTTTTTT
>VMDO01001352.1:68290-214055 GCA_007922755.1 Pedetes capensis | reverse complement strand
TATCCTTACATACATTAACGCCAAACGTTAGGGAAATAAGTAGTCGTACGTATCCTTACATACATTAACGCCCAACGTTAGGGAAATAAGTAGTCATACGTATCCTTACATATATTAACGCCAAACGTTAGGGAAATAAGTAGTAGTACATAGCCTTACATACATTAACGCCAAACGTTAGGTTATAAACCAGGATAAACAGTTCCTGCGATAGTATAAACATAAAAAGCTAAACAAATAAAAAAAACTTGTTTCTACAATTTCCATTTCATCAACTTTCTCTAAATCTTAAGCCTTAAATTAAATGTGGTTCTGTTTCTCCCACTTATTACAAAACTGCTTAAGAATACTTTCATGACCTCAAACTTGCACGAAGACTTTAACACATAAGAAACTACTGACCATACATATTTTTCTATTTTTTTTCACCTCACAAAGACATAATAAACCATTAAAAATACACATGTAGAACACAAAGAGAAAAGGCTGGGGAAACTGATACTCAAAAGGTATTATGTAACTTTAGTTTGCATTTTTAAAAAGTGTACTTAGAGATCTAAGGCCTTCCTGAAGAGAGGCTCTTTTTTTTTTTTAATTTTGCAGCAAACTACCCTTTAAGTAAGTCATGTAAAGATATAAAGTGACAAAAACACCTTCTTTGTCCAGAGGTATCACCCTTCACTGGAAGCTGTTAAAAGTGTGAAAAATTTGTCCTGCACACATGCAAAAATCCTAATATTGAAACCAAAGGACCATCAAATCCACGACCTCTCCTTCCAGGCATGTGCACTGGGAGAAGAGGAAAGAGGATGAGGTTGTTGCCAATGAACTCCTGCAACACAGGACAATGTCTACACGCAGGCATTATCCTGTCTTCATGAGCATGGAACATAATTTACTTTCACTAACAGTCCTTTACTTGACTCTGAAATCTGCTAGATTCATCTATTGTTATTCTATATATTTACTTTTAATAGTTATTGCCCACAGAAGTATCTATTGGTTCTGCGGTGTTTTTACTCAAACAAGAATTGGAAATGTTCCCTTCCAAAATCACAATTCCTCAAGCAGATGTTTTAGACAATTTTTCAAAAAAAAAATTTTTTTAACCTTATTTTAGAAAGGTCATATGGTGCCTAAACTGTGTTAATGTATTATGTTCTGCAAGGTTTAGACCACCCGAAGTGCAGCAAAGTCATATTTCTATAACTAAATGTATGAATAGTTATGCAAAGTAGGATTAGAAACAAAATGGGTTCAAGTCAGGATTTGCTGGTGAGCTAATTACAAAGAGAAGAAATTGGGTTGTCAGAGCTTTTTGGATTTCACAATTCCAGATAAGGGTAAATGGACCTAAGGGGTAAAATGAGTGATTAGACATGCCATTAGAGTCTTTTTCCCCAGAGAGATGAGATAAACTTATTAGGATGATGACTGGGCACTCTGGCAGTGGAACTGAGGGTGAGTGCAATGCCACAGAATTAAAGAAAAGATCGTTAGTCTACCTGAGAACAAAGATCCTAATGTGCTGATCTGTGGAAGGTGGTATGGAGTGTAAATAATTTAGGAAAGCTGCCTAGCACTACAATGTCTAAGAAAATAGATTTTCTCCCTAGAGAACTATTCCCATCCTTCTTTCACCTGGGTGTGAAATCCATGGATAAAGGCACAGCTTCTAATGCTAATATCTCTAGAGTCTCTTCTATACTTACTATATACATTCCTTTTCAGGCTATGTACAACCAACTTATTAACGTGCAGACTGCGGACAACGTGTAGGTCCTGGGCAATATGTCAACACAGCCCTTCTTTGGGTTTTGTAATGTCTGAGATTTATAAACTACCAAACTGCCCCATTAAATGCAGAGAACAGAATATGGAAGAGTTTCAATCCACGATTCATTAAATCAAAAGTTAAAAAGTAACAAATACATACATCAGAACATTAATTATCTAAGCTTCCCTAAACATTCTTCAGAGAACAAAAGTACTCCACAGTAGTAATTTATCACACAGTAAGGAAATTATAGGCCAAATTATTAAATGGAATGTATTCACGTCCATGAACATTAATCTTCTTCATATAAAAAGAAAACAGAATTTCTCAGGTAGAGTTTTATGCAAACCTTCACCCCTGCTCGGTGAGCCTCCCCAGTGTGCAAAGCAGTTACATGCATATTAGTGCTTCTTGTGCAAAATAACTAATTTCAGAAAAAAATCATTAAACACACATTTTGAAGTTAAACATAAATGGGAGCTACAATATGTCAATAAATAGTAAAAAAAAAAAAGTAACCTCACAACCCTTCCTTTGTTGCAGTCTGAGTTTCTGTTCTAGCTATCAAATAATATTACTAACCAAAATGTCCACATCAATCAAGGAAACCCTGAACACCTCTGCAGATGGTCAGTATCTCGTCTAGTATCCTCCATCTTAAACTTGAGAAATTACATTTATCCATGCTGGGATCTCGTATGAGTATTTGGTTCATCACTCTAGTTCTACCAATTTGTGAATATTGACTAGGTATCTGAAAATATTTATCCCTTTCATCCAATAGGATGTATGGTACTAAAAGAAAAAAAACAGTAAGTGTCAATGAGAGTATGGAAAATTAGAACCTTTATGCACTGTTGGTGGGATGGAAAACAATATGGAGGTTCCTTGAAAAATCAAAAATAGAACTATCATTATGATCCAGCAATCCTACTTCTGAGTATAAGCCCAAAAGAATTGAAAGCAGAGTCCCAAAGAGATATTTCCAGACACATATTCTCAGGAACCCTATTTGCAATAGCCAAGAAGTAGAAGCCACCCAAAATCCCATCAACAGATGAAAAGATAAAGAAAATGTGGAAAATACATACAATGAAATATTATTCAGCCTTAAATAGGAAGGAAATTCTGTTACATGCTACATCATATATGAACCTTGAAAATATGCTTAATGAAATAAGCCAGTCACAAAGAAGACGTATTGATTAATTCTATGTATTTGAAGTATCTAAACTAGTCAAACAAGAGAAGGACGTGGCAATCCACTCCCGAAGCAATCCTGAAACAATCAGGCATTGAAAATCTTATGAGGGTCGCTATGAGTTGGACCCAACTGGACTTAGAAGGCACCTAATAACATTGACACCTGCAGCCCTACCACTGTGGCGTCCGATCTCATCAGATCTCAGAAGCTAAGCAGGGTCGGACCTGGTTAGTATTTGAATGGGAAACCACCTGGGAACACCAAGTGCTGTAGGCTTGGGAGAAGGACTTGGCAACCCACTGCCAAAAAAAACTATCTGCCATTGAAAACCCTATGGATAGCAGAGAAGCTGTAACAATACTGTTTCACCTGTTGTATGTAGGGTCGCTATGAGTCAGATACCGACTCGTCAGCATCTAACAACAAAACAACAATAACAAACTAGTCAAATTCATAGAGTTTTAAAGCAGAATGGTGGATACCAAGGGCTGGTGCCAGTGAAATGGAAAGAGGTTCAACAGACATAGTGTTTCAGATTTGCAAGATGAAAAAGTTCTCAAGATACATTTCACAACAAAAAGTAAATACACTGAACAGCACTGAACTATAGGGTTAAAATGGTGTATAAGACTGGGGTAGGTCAGTGGTACAGAATTTGCCTAGCATAGATGAGGCCCTGGGGTGGATCCTCAGCAAGACACACACACACACACATACACACACACACGTGCACAAGCACAAAAGAAAATTAAAAAGGGCACAGTTAAAACAGTAGATTTCATGTTATGTGGTTTTTAACCACAATTGTTTAAAAGAGTGAGGAAATACTACCTGTCCCCCACCAGCCATCACTCTCTCTCCTACACATTCCAGGCTCAGGTATGCACCCAATTTTCATGTTGCTGTTATTGTTAGGTGTCATCAAGTTGGTATCCGACTTACAGCGACCCTATGTACAACAAGCGAAACAATTTGTCAGTGCTTCTCTGCTATTCATAGTGTTTTCAATGGCTGATTGTTTTTTGGGAGTGGGTTGCCAGGTCCTTCTCCCAAGCCTACACCACGTGGTTCTCCCAGGTGGTCTCCCATCCAACTACTAACCAGGCCCGGCCTTGCTTAGCTTCCGAGATCTGACGGGATCAGATGCCACAGTGCTAGGGCTGCAGGCCCAATTTTCATGAGTTTTCGAAAAAAATGCTGATCAGGAAGAGTCAAAAATGGAGCCTGTCATTTAACCAAAATCCATTAACTCTGGCTATATGTAGTCACTCATCCACCAATTCTTTTAAGTACACCAGCACCCAGCCAACATTTCTCCCACAAAAAGTTAGCATGATACCAACTGTCAAATGTTTCACTCAAATCAAAAGGTACCAGACTCTCCTGCACTTAGGTAATGACTTGAAGTTATGTTTGGCCTAATTCAAATGCTGTACCCGCTATAGGTTCTAATGTTTGCCAGTGCCCTGAATGCTCTCAAGTAAGGGGGTTGCAATTTCATTCCAAAATTTTATAGTTGAGGAATTTAACAATTCTACAAATAAGTCTACTTTTTCCTCACGAGAGATTTCATTTGCTCTATATGCCATGAGTTCTTAAAAAGTTTATGTACGGACAGTTTTTTTGTTGTTGTCATTTTTTTGTTTTTGTTTTCCCAGCACCAAAGTACATAATTTTTCTGGGACTGGAGATAAAAGTTATTTTAATAGGTGCTTTTTATTAGCTCCTCATGCCTATTGGGCTACACTTACTAAAATGTTTCCATAGTTTTCAGGTTGCCTTCCATTTACGAAGATTTTCAGTCGATTTTGCAAGTGATCAAACCAAGACTTCAAAAGCCAACAGTAAAAAAATAAAATAAAAAAATTTTACTATTAAAATAGAACATTGATATGTGAAGTTCATAATAATGACTTTAATCCCAGATTGACAAAGCACAGAAAGGGGGAGTAGGAAGCACGGGATATGAAATGTTTTCTTTCCTGTCTTTACTTAATTAGATGGAACAGAGGTTAAATTAGATATGTACAATTTAAAATGGGATAACAGCTTCAGAATCACAGGAGAAAAAATTTTTTAAAATGAACCATCATTTATCTTAACTCCATTTGACTGGTTTCGCTTCTCACAACATTCCAGATAGAAACTTTTAGACCCCTAAGAATGAAAGATCACTTTAAAATGAAAACAACAGCCAATTTAAGTTAAAGCCCATATACTTAGTGGTGAAAGCCATAAACAATGACATTAAAATCAAGACTTCTTGTTATTACCTCTATTATTTAACTGTTCTGAAAAAAATATAACCAAAGTGGGGATGGGGGATGGAGAGCTGAGATTCTTTCTCTTGTCTAGCACTGGCACTGTAGGTATAATAAGGAAGTAGACCCCTATGTGCAGGATTCTGTCTATATCTCTCTGAACCATCTGAGCCTGTAGCCTTGAAAAGATGTACATACATGCAGCGTGATAAAAGAAAAATATGCCACAGTGCTATGGCTGCAGGCGCAGAGAAAAATAGCTGCTTAAAAGGCAGGTACTATGTGAAGTGGATAAGTAATTCAAGCCAAGTTATTTCTAAAACGCTATTTTATAAGGCCATACAATTCTCGGTACTTCAGAAGTGCATACAGTTTATTCTGCCATGACACTTGTTTTACCGTATCAATTGGTCTCAGTGTAACTGGAGCATTAGGGAGCAATTTGAGAACCACCCAAAGTCTGAATTTGCTCATGCACAATTTTTTCTGCTGAAGACACTAAGGCAGGAAATGGCACCCAGCTGAATTGAGCCACACAGAAATACACAAAGTACTCACACCTCAATGATCTACCATGTTCCTCAATCCACTAAACATGCTTTATGAGATTACTCCATTCACACCAGATGTTAGAACCTTCCATCTAGTTTCAGAAAACCTTCCTTTACCACTTCAAAAAAAAATCTCAAGCTGCAGCTTTTCTAACGTTCAATTCTACAGGTGAACTTTGGGTCTTTCTAAAAATACACTGGTATACTTACTGGAGAATTTGTTATTTCTTAATCATTTCTATGTATAAAATCATGTCACTATTTTTATTAAATTCCCTTCTTATGTGTGTCAATGATTAAGATTTTGTGTATTATATCCCTAAGTCTATTTATTTAATAAGTCTTCTGATTTTTGCTGAAAAACTCTCCACAGCACAGTGATTTTTAGAGACATATATGGCATTATATCACAATGGACTCTATCATCTAACAGCTAAAAAGAAACAAGGTCTAAAAACATGAAGATCTTATACAAAGTAAAAAGGTGGCACTAAAGGAGAGCACTAAAATGAATTCTGTATCTGATGTAGCTTCCAAGCTGAAATTAACATTTTATCCGTAGTGTATTTGATTTTTAAAAAATCATCAAATGATGGATTCACAGATTTACTACAAAGCTCAGGAATCCTCAGGACCTGTGTATAAAATTTTAGAAAAATAGAAACCATCTTCACTCTCTATTCCTATCAGAACTAGGATGTATCCTGCTTTGTGTAACTTTAGTAAAATATTGACAAAATTTACAAGGCCAAGTGAGATCAGTCGTACTCAGAGGAATCCTTAAAACAAAACAAACCCATGCAGGATATTCTCTCCGCAAGACTCAAAACAGTTGTGTCACCAAAACCTGTCTGGAAAAATCTCATCTGAGAAATACCATGTATGATTTACTCTAAGTAGAAAATATATTTTTCTCATGAGAAGGATAAAGATAAGCTTGTTGAAAAGAATGACTCCAATATTAACTTTCAGACAAGGTAAGTTCAACAAGCCAGAGTTCAAAATCATAAACTTAACAAGTAAGAGAGCCTGAGGTGAGTGCAGCTATGTTTTTATGGCCTTAAATAAATAGAAGGCTTGTTCCTGAAACAGAAGTGACCTTTTTTGTGGTATTGGGAGGGCTGAAACCAAGGTCTTTCACATACTTTGCAAGTGGTCTACCACTGAGCTGCACTCCCCAGGCACTTTTTTTATTTTTTATCTTGAGACAGGGTCTTGCTAAGTTAGGCAGGCTGCCTTTATCCTTGAACTTGCCTTCCTGCCACTTCTGCCTCCCAAGTTGCTGGGATTACAGGTGTACGCCAGAAGTGAACTTTACAAGTATCCCATAGTTTCCTCCTCAGACACCCACACTTCCGACCACGGCTACTTTGATGTACCACATCACTCAAGATGGAATTTCTAGTGAATAATCACAGTAACATTTGTTTAGCCCACCAGTCATTTATGTGGCCTGCTACTGTAATAATCACACTATGCTTCTTGGTTAATTTTCCAATTTAACAATACAGATGCTTTTCTGTTCCTGATACCGGCCCAGGAAAGCCAAAAGGTTAGACACCCTTGCTTTGAATCAACTTATGCTAACGGTCCAGAAAATCATAAAATGTAGTATGTAGAAATCTCTTGTTTTCTGGCCACACAACAACAAAAAAAGAGTAAAATAAGAAACTAGTTTCAATTATTTAAAAATATTTTCAAAAGCTGACCACTTAGTTTCCTGTTTGGATGTCAGCGAAGTTATTCAGGTTATATGAAATCAAACATACATTATTATATGTCCATAATGGTAATTATATGTTCCAGGGAGAATAACAAAATTTTTGAGAAGAAACTACCTGCAAAAGTCTAGCAGAACTACAGAAACTCTAACTTCTGCACATCTTTATCTCTTAATTTTACTATATCCATGCACCCCCACCAAGAAACAAACCCCTTGAAGTTACCTCCTAAGAAAACAATCTTCAAGAGTTTTCACCAAAAAATAATAACTACAACGATAATTGTAACAAGCTCATTGACAAAGTAACAAAAGCAATTGAATTGCAAAAGGATAGCATCTGATCAATGGGTGCTAGAACAACTGAATGTTCACACGCAAAAAAATATAGCTACAGACTTCACTTACATATTTCAAAAAATTAACTTTGCAAAGTGAATCACTTTATATGCTCTTAATGTAAAAAGCAAAGTCATAAAACTCCTAGTAAATAGCACAGAAGAAAATCTAGCTGACCTTGGGTTTGGTGGTGACTTTAAATACAATACCAAAAGCATGAACCATCAAAGAAAAATTGATAAACTGAGCTTCATTAAAATTAAAAACATCTGCTCCATGAAAAATGCTATAAAGACAATTGAAAGTCAAGCCACAGGCTAACAGAAAATGTTTGTTGGCATCCATAGGATGCAAAAAATTCTGAAAATTCAAAATAAGAAACAACCCAGTTTTAAAAATGGGCAAAGATAAGCCCAGACATCTCAACTAAGAAAATATACAGAAGGCAAAAAAGCATATGAATAACTATTCAGTGTCTCATCATTGCTGTTGTTGGGTGCGTCGAGTCAAATCCAACTCATAGCAACCCTATGCACAACAGAATGAAACACTACCCAACACTGCCATGCACAGGATCTTTTATATTTGCGCTCATTGTTGCAGTCACTGTTTGCTCTCACTTTGAGTAGTGCTACATCAGTAAATGTAGTACCGGGGGCTTTATTCCATTCTCATCATTAAGGTTGACTGTAATTTGAGGAGGCAACTCTTACCTAGTCATTTGTTGAATGCCTTCCAGTCTGGGAGGCTCATTTTCCAGCACCATATTTGACAGTACTTCTCTGCTATTCTTAGCGTTTTTAATGGCTAATTGTTTTGGGAATGGGCTGCCAGGTCCTTCTCCCTTGTCTGGTTTAATCTGGAATCTCAGCTGAAACTTGTCCACCATGGGTGGCCCTGCTGGTATCTGAAATACCAGTGGCATAGCTTTCAGCATCACCACAACATGCAAACCCCCACAGCACGACAAGCTGACAGACACATGAGGGATCACATCATTAGGGAATTGTAATTTAAAACAACATACCAGGACACACCCATTGGAATAGCCAAAATCCAAAACACTGAAAACACCATATGCTAATAAGGATATGCAGCAACAGAAACTTATTACTGCTGTTAGATGGAATGTCACATCACACAGCCTATTTGGAAGACAGTTTGGCAGTTTCTAACAAAACTAAACATATTCTTAACATATGACCCAGTGACCATGCTACTTGGCATTTATCCCAATGAGTTAAAAATTTATGTCCACACAAAAACCTGTCCACAAATGTTTACTTCAACTTTACTCGCAGTAACCAAAATGTGAAAGTGACCAAGATGTCCTTTAATAAGTGATTATATAAACTGTGTTATATCCACACAGTGGAATATTATTCAGTGATAAAATAAATGAGCTTTCAAGCATTGAAAAGACATGAAGGAACATTAAGTATAATGTTGTTGTTGTTAGGTGCCGTCGAGTCGGTATCCGACTCATAGCAACCCTCATAGGGTTTTCAATGGCTGACCGTTTCGGGATTGCCTTGGGAGTGGATTGCCAGGCCCTTCACCCATTTTTGTGGTGCTGGGAATTGAACTCGGGACTTCAGAGACTGCAGCGCAGCACTCTACCCACTGAGCTAAATCCCAGCCCCCTTATAATATATAGAGAGATATAGATATAGATACAGGTGTGTGTGTGTGTGTGTGTGTGTGTGTGTTTGTGTGTATAAATTATAGAAAAGAGTTTGAAAAGGCTATGTACTATATGATTTCATGTATATGATATTATACAAAAAGGAAAACTATGGAGACAAAAAAAAAGAAGATTGGTAATTGCCAGGGACTGAAGTGAAAGGAGGATAAATAACCCACATGGGATCTGAGAGACAGTGAGACTGTTCTGTACAATATTGTAACACTGGACACATCATTATATGTCTGTCAGAACTCATAGAATGAAAACATAAAGCATGAACTCTAATGTAAACCTCCAACCTCAATAATAAAGTATCAATATCTGCTCACAAATTTTTACCAAAGGTACCACCGTAATAATGCAGGATGTTAATAACAAGGGAAAAATGGAGGAGCGGGAAGAATCTACATGAGAACTCTGTAATTTCTGCTTAATTTTTCTGTGAACCTAAAATGCTCTAAAAAAATCTAGTAATTAAAACACACAAAGACAGAAAAAGAAATAAACTAAAGCTAAAAATAAGTGCTAAATGTCATAACAATTTTTAAATTAAAATATATGCAAACCGAACTGTTCATGCTCACTTTCTCCATACATATGATCTAAGCTTCCTTCCAACATTGCCATGAGACAATTCCTAGGGAAAAGCTCAGGCTCCTCTTCATGCCATCTTCCCCACCACTGTCCAGTGGAAATACAAGGCAAGCCACGTGTGTCATTTTAATAGTCACATTACACAGAGGAAAAAGAAAAATCCAAAATTAATCTTGATTATACAAATGCTCAATATATTCACAAAACTATCATTTCAATATGTAGGCAATATAAAATTTAAAATATATTTTATATTATTCTTCAAAGTCTTTGAAATTTAGATATATTTTATATGTAGAGTATATACCAATTCATATGCTAAATTTTTATCAGAAATACTTCACCTTGGTTTAGATTTCATAAAATTCGTAATTAAAAAAATAAATTCATAAAACTAAGTTGTTCCAAAGGCAATTAACTAAACTGACCTCCAAAAAAATCATTGTTCTTTAACACATTCATATTCACCTTGACAAAACTGGCTCATCTCTTCTTAGAAGAATTGATTTGACTTTGAAAAAATGTATTTTGATTTCAAAACTACATCTATCCAAGTAATGTAAGTTCATAAAGTATAGTGTCAACACAGTATTAATTAAATTCATCTGAGTGTCACGGTACACACTGCAGTCCCAGTGACACAGGAGAGTGAGGCAGGAATATCTAAAGTTTGAGACCAGAGGCAGTCTGCTCAACTTAGCAAGTCCTTGTATCAAAGGAAAAAAATTACAAGGGGCCTGGGAATGCAGTACAACATTAGAGCACTGCCTAGCATGACCAGTACTCTGGGTTCAATGCTCCAATACCTTTGCTCCCAAGACAGAAATTAACTTCAAAGAAAAAATGCATAATTGAAAGGCATTCTAAATTTATCAGTATCAACAAAGCATTCATCAAAATTGTTCTTGTGAATTTTCATAAAAATATGAATAACACTGTGGACTACAATTAAAATCAAGTACATATTTATTATGGTAAATATATGAATAACCATACTGGTTTTTATTATCACAAGTTTCAATAACTAGCTACATTACAAGAATGTTTTTCCTTTCCTTAGAACTTCAAATTTAGCTCATTTACATTAAGTGTAAAATTGGTGAGAAAATGTGAATTACACTGAAGGGGTTTTTTTAAGGTTTTTTATTTTGTTTTGTTTTTATCTCTGATTATTTCCCAAGCATTCCTTTCTTAAGAAAACCTTGGAGTTAGTGTTATAGTAAATCCTTCTACACTGTTCCACAATTCAACCATGAAGTATTGACAAAAAGCACAAGATCCATTAAATTCATTGCCTTCTACTGCTTTCATTAGTTCTATAAATTGACAATAATTAAAATCATTTGCACATAAATGAATGAATTTAACAACTGAGTCCATGGCACCTTTCATAGAGTCTACTTCAGAAAACTCAAGGGAAATATTTTCAATGTGAATCATAAAGTGGAATTAATAAATATGGGAAACAGTCTCACATGTTAAAAATTCTATAAATCTGGATTTTTTATCTCCCACAGCTGGAACACCATCCTCTATAAGAAAACTAACAATATGAATAATTTTTTAAAAAAATCTGTGCCACATGTTATTTGAGCCATGAAGGGACGTTTCTTTGTAAATGTGGAAGACATCTGAAACTTAACTACATGGGAAATATTAATGGGGTGGTATGTCATTGTCCCCTCACTTATCTTTCAGTTTGCTGTACTGTGGAGGATTGCATGTTACTGTGATACTGAAAACTATGCCACCGATATTTCAGATATCAGCAGGGTCACTGATGGTGAACAGGTTTCAGCTGAGCTTCCAGCCTAAGACAGACTATGGAGAAGGACCCAGAAGCCCACTCTCAAAACAATTAGCTGTTGAAAACCCTATGAATAGCAGAGAAGCACGCTCAAACATTGTTGTTAAGTGCTGTCGAGTCTCATTCATGGCAACCCTACGTACAACAGAACGAAACACTACCAGACACTGTGCCATACCTGGTACTATTGTCAGTACTAAAAGAAAAAACCAGGTGTCATTGAGGACCTAGAGAAAGCCTTGAGCAATCCAGGACAGCCAAGCAAATGTCACTATTCTCAGATTTTTAGATGAAGACCTGCAGGTTTCTCACAGGAAAAGGTTTACCCCATTTCATGCAGGGTGATGTATGTCACCGATCTTATTTGAAGAGACATCATGAGCTGAAGGCATCAGACATTTGTGAATTTCCTTTATGTCAACCCACACCATAATATGAGATTGCAGAATCCAGTCTTGCCTCTAGTACTAATGCCTTTTCGCAATGAATTCAATCTACAGCACAGCCTTCTATTTAGGAACTTGACGCACAAAGAACCTCACAAGCTACAATATGCTGTTTCCAGATTCTTCCCCAGCCCCAAACATTCCTTTTCCCAGATCTCCATACAGCTCCTATGCCCCTCCCCCTTCTGACAGCTCATATCCCAGCCAGCTCCTACCTATGTGCTGCCCAGTGATCACGTGGTTCATGATCATTCCCAGCCTATGCATTCTTCATATTCTGTCCAGTACATCCAGTACAGATGTTCATCCTAATGCTTATGAATAGGCATCGCATGGGTGTTCAGTCGCCTACCATGAAATAAGCATGTCCAGAAGCTTTCCATGCATCTTCTTCTTGTTGTTGTTAGGTGACATCAAGTCGAGTCCAACTCATAGCAACCCTCATGGGTTTTCAATGGCTGACTGTTTCGGGATTGCCTTGGGAGTGGGTTGCCACATCCTTCTCCCACTTTGCGGAGCTGGGAATCAAACTTGGGACCTCAGAGACTGCAGAGCAGCGCTCTACCAACTGAGCTAAATCCTAGCCCCATGCATATTCTACTAGCATATTAATAGGTGGGTCCATAGGTCCTACCAACAACCAAAGCAGATTCTGCTTGAGTCACTACCAAATGTTAATTGTGACTAGACAACTGTAAACAGGAGGTGACCTTCTGTAAAAGATAGTCTCCTGTGCCAGGCTGGTGGAGAAGTATATGCACAGTGCCTCGGTGCCAGCAACAGTAAGTGATTTGTACAGAATGGGAATTGCAAATTTCATCACAGCCTTCCTCTTGCCACTGGCTATAAGATTCTCAATAGCTGCAGCACCAATGGTTTAACAAGCAGGGGTGTGCACAGCTTATGATTCAGTGTTTCAACCATGGTTGGTGGTAGTACAAGAGCTCACCAAAATATGCACCACATAAAAAAGGTTTCTCAAGGACAAAGAAGGAAAGTGTTATCGACACAAGTTACCAACACCTAGGCTGGTTTGCGATTCATCTTTCCAGCACTCTTCAGTGGCTGGACAGTCCCCACTGAAGAAGTATTCATTTCAATTATATTACTGAGTTTTTTGCACGTACGGTACTTGGAGGTTGAACCCAGAACCTCGCACATATTTTTCCAAGTGCTCTGCCACTGGACTTTATCCTCAGCCCATTTTTTATTTTTTATTTTAATTCAGGGTCTTGCTAAATTACCCAGGCTGCCTCTGGCCTTGAACTTGCGGTTCTCCTTCCTAAACCTTCAGAGTCACTGGGATTACAGGCGTGCGCCACTATGCCTGGCCTTATGAGTTGATTTTTAAGAAACATTTAGCACAGATACAGTGAGCTTACATAGGAAACAGAACTAGCTTTTCTTCCCTATATAACTGTGACCAATACAAGTGTATCTTGTGACATATCTACATGTTTGTGTTTACATTCATGTGATTTACTATTTTCATTTTGTCTTTTGTCATTTTGGTCCTATCTTTTGTGTGTCCACTTAATTCTGCACAAGCAGTACACTTTCTTTGTATCACTTTTTCCCACATTTACATTTTTATACTAGAAAAAGATAATATAGTGATCCAGTAATGAAAATAACCACTTTATAATAAAAAGTGTACATAAAATAGTTTGTATCAACAACATGTATAACAAATCTCTTTTTGATTGCTAATTATAATCTACAAGGTATCATTGTGTCTTATGTACCTCTGTATTAAACATATTAAAATGTTACATGGGTATATAAAAAAATTCATTTATCTCAATCTTTTGTATACATGAATTAAATCAGCAATTTTTGTTTCTGTATAATATCAAAAATAATGTACATGTTGGTATACACCCTATAATACAACAATAACTCTCAGGATGCATCAGTAAATAAAACACAGTCCTACCAAAGCATAAAGCTGTGGCTGAGCACAGTGGCACATGCATGTAACTGCAGCACTTGGTGGCTGTGGAAGGAGGGTTGTGACTTCAAGGCCAACCTTGACTACACAGAGAAACTCTGTACCCAAAAAAACAAAAACAGAAACAAAAAAAATTGTTTAAAAAATCATTTGAAAAAAAAAATAACAAGAAAAGCATACAGTTGGTGATGTAGCTCCGTGGCTAGAGCAGTGGCCTAGCACGTACAAAGCCCTGGGTTCATTCCCTGCACTGCAAATAAAAAAAGGATAAAAGTGTATTTAAGCTTATGAAAAGATATTTTAACTGCTTCAGTTTTTAAAACTAATTAAACTAAATTAAAAGGCAAAATAAAACATTCAGTCCTCAGTAGTACTAGCTCCACTTCCAAGGGCTTAATGGCCACGTGAAGCCAGTTATGACCATATCAGACAGTGACCATTTGACCATTTATGAACTTAGCATTAAATGAGGTTCGTTTAAAGTGTTATTTAAGAAGAGATAAGAAAGGTTTGAAACCAAGGACACTGCTTAAAATTTCCCCCTCACTTTTCTTTTTAGCTCTAAATGGAAAGTAAATAGAACTATTAAGTATCAGAGTGCTAGAAGATGCAATAGAGATCAGCTCATCTAAGCGCCTGCTACAGTTTGGATGTTGAGTTCTAGGCTGGTGCTATTTGCAGGTAGTGGAATCTTTAAGAGTATGGCTTACTGGAAGCTCCTTAGATCACTGAGGCTGGCTCTTGAAAGGCAGTTCACACATGACACCTTAGTAGATCTTAGGCAACCCCACGAGTTCTCACAAGAGGACTGTTATAAAAGGAGCAAGCCTGGTCCCACCCATTCTCTTTCTCTCTTCTACTATCTCAAGATGTGACCATTCACCCCTACAAGTGTTCCTATGGTGACATGATGCCATCTATCACCTTCACCAAACACCAAACCCACAGTACCTGCCCAATCTTGGACTTTGAAATTCCAAAACTGTGAATCAAATAAAACTTTCTCTTTATAAAGTTAGTGGCCTCCAGTATTTTGTTGCAGTAGCACAGACCTAATGAACACACCACTCTAGCACCACTGTCTCAAAGCTCATTTTCTCTCACCTCCTTTTTCTAGTATACAAGAAGAAATCAAAAACACAGGAAATCTGATATAACTAATTTGATGAAACTATTCTTTTTATTCATGCAGTAAATATGAAAACTGATATCATCCCTCAACTTCTAGCACTGCTAAAAGCATTTACTTCCCAAAACACACGTTCATCTTTCAGAGGACCTTCTAAAGGTCTGAAATATTTTCTCTGAAACTGATCCTAAGGAGTTAGCTGAATTTTTAGTATAATGATTTAAAATGCTTAGCAAATTATTTAGATAAGCAGGGTTTTTCAAGTTAATTTTTGTACAGTATATTAACAGACACATAAGATATTTCAAAATAACTGCAATAGCTAAATTAAGCCACTATCATGGTAGGCAAAATAGAGAGAAGGTAAGAACCCCTGTAACATCATTAAGCTGATTGATTAACCATCCTACGGGCTGGGATTTAGCTCAGTTGGTAGAGCACTGCGCTGCAGTCTCTGAGGTCTCGAGTTCAATTCCCAGCACCGCAAAAATGGGAGAAGGGCCTGGCAATCCACTCCCAAGGCAATCCCGAAACAGTCAGCCATTGAAAACCCTATGAGGGTCACTATGAGTCGGATACCGACTTGACGGCACCTAACAACAACAACAACAGACAGCTCAACAATTGAACTTCTTATTTGACATAATGTAGTTCCTTATGATTCAAGCAAGTTGAGTTGGAGTTGCTATTATTTGCAACTGAATGAACTTGTTTAAAATTTCTATGTTGTTGTTAATTTCTGTGGTGCTGTAAATTGTGATCAGAACCACAAAGATGGCAGACGTACTCCAACAATACAGAAGTTGATTTGGATTTTGTTTGTTTGTCTGCTACTTATTTTAACCAAACAACATGGCCAGGAATTCCCAGCATTCTTCTACTTATATGTGAGGTTTAGCTGAATGTCCTAGAATTGACTGATATAACTTAGGTAGGAGCCATTCTTTGCTGGGAGTAGATAAAGGACAACCACAAATATAAGACTTCCAGAAGACACGTAACATTCTCTTGCTTGGCTTCTTTCCCGAACTAGAGGAGTAGTATCAGGGAAAATGACTATGACATTGGTTTTAGTAATTCTTGCCTTCCACAAGGTTTCATGGGTGGTATTTTTCTACTAATGTCTCCCCTAATTGGCTCCATTTGGAACCTAACACAAAATGTTATCATCTGCAAAAGAAAAACATTTGGCCAAGAGACTTCTTTGTTCTAAACACCTAAAAGATCTTCTATAAACAATTTTTTAAAAAAGATTTTAAACAAGTGAAAACATTTCTTTCCAAAAACTAAAACATACTGGAAATCTGGTACTGAGTCAAGCAGAACAGCTGCAATCACAAAATAACTGCATAGAAAGAAAAAAACACATAAATAAAATGTCCACTTTAATATCCAAATAATCACCTTCTTTAAAAACTGTATTTTAGTCAAATCACCATGTCCATGAGGAAGAAAAATGTCTACAAAGTAGGGAAATACAAGTAAAATATAAGAGAATCAGGAAGTTGTTCCTGTTTTTTCACCTCCATGTTACTATTTTCTATGAAAGTCAAACAGTAAAAACAGTTTATACAGTTATTCATTATATTTATTAAATATGAATGATCTATTGAATATGGAACAGGAAATATGCGTTTATTCAATTATATTTCTATTAAAGATACACAGTGTAGAGACTGGGGTGTAAAGACAGATAACAGAACCACAAGACACTCTCCTCTCTTCAAGACGTCGGATGTAGGAGTCTGCCCATCTTTCCATAGCTGTCGGTCTCTATCTCAGAAATGTCACCACATCCCACCCATCTGGCTCAAACCAAACACCAAAAAGTCATTCTTGGTTCTCCTCTTTCAACACATAATCCATCAGCAAGCCCAACATGTAACTGGAAACTGATTGCTTCTCACCAAGTCCACCACTAACGCCCAAGTGCAAATCACGCTCAAATCACTCTTAGAAGACAGAGTCACAGCAGGTCCCCTGGGCCACTGTTATCTATTACCTGCAGACCCTAAGGAAGACCCAGTGACCTTCTCAAGGCATGAGAAGATCACACCACTCTCCTGCTGAAATCCCTTCATGACTCCCTTCCCTGCCAGAATAATCCTCACCCTCTGACCTATCACTAACTCGAACCCTAAATACCACAACAGGACCTGACCTACTATCCTCAAGAGCTTCACTGGCTTTGTGTCTGTCCTTTAAACAGTTTAAGGGCATCAGCATCTCTGCTACACTCTGGTTTCTTACCCCATGCCTTGCTACTCTATTTAGGTCTCAATACAATCTGACAGCCCAGCTAAAGCAGAAACCCACTGTTATCCCATTGTACCTTTTTTTAAAGTAAACTTTTCATTGAAATATAGCACAATTACTGAAAGGTACAGAAACTTTAAGCAGAGAGCTCAATGAATTCTCCCAAAATAAACACACCCATATAACTATATATAAAGAAACAGCACCCCAGAAATCTTCACGTGTCCCCTTTCCAACAACTACCCTTACAATGAGGGAAACATAATGTTTAGTCATAATTTCAAAGCTTTTCCCTAGCTCTGAACTTTATGTAAACAAAATCATACAATCATACTCTGTCACTAGCTTCTTTCACTCTAAGCTATATTTCTGAGATCCGCCCATGTTGCTATGCATAGCAATAACATATTCATTATCACTACTGCTTTATAATACTCCATTTTATGAATACCCCAAAATGCATTTGTCCCTTTAGCTGCAGAAAGATACCCGAGCGCTTTCCCTTGGGACAATTTCTAACCATTCTGCTATGCAAATTCTTGTACAGTCTGTAGGGAAAAATTGAAAGGAAATTGGCAAAAACTCCCAAACTGGGAAAATGGCGTTTGAATATCTGGTTGTAAGTTAGAAATCTAGGGAAAATGAAAGTAACTTGGTTGCACGTTTGTACAAAACCCTTCGTGATTGGACAACTGGACTGAAAGCTGATTGGCTCAAGTCATTTCATGAGCGAGCTACTAAAAAGGGCTGCGCTGCGGCAGCTCAGCCCCTTTTGGCACTGCCTTTTAGGCCTCTTTTTGGCACCCTTTCTGCACCTTCTCGCCTGTTCCCGCCCAGACCACCAATGAGGAAATGCCTCTCCCGCTGCTCTCCCCCGACCTTTGATGAGGAAAAAAACGCTCTCCCATCGCAATCATCAACAAGGAAAAGAACCTGCTTTCCGTCCCGATCACCGACGAAGCAGACGACCAACACAGGTGTTTGCCCCTGTAGGGCAAAAGCGCCCGAGGCTTTTCCTTTCTCCCATCTCCGCTGGGGTCCCGAGGGCCACAGGAGTCTGCACCCCTCACCTGAGGGTCCCAAGTGAATTGTGTTTAGTATCTGTGTGCGCAGCGGTGCAGCCGGTCTGAACCTCCAGGCCGGACTGGGAGGCGCACGCCCCACACAGAGTTGGCACCTGAATGTGGGGGGGGGGCCCCAACATAGTTGGTGCCTGAACAGGGACCCAACACAGTCTTTTAGTAAACAGACAACAAAATCTCTATTGAGTATCTGACTAATGAAATTGCCAAGCAACATCATGTGCCTATAGTCAGCTCTAGTTGCTACCACTAAGTGGCTTTCCAAAGTGACTTTACCAATTTAAAAACAAACCCAACAGCAGCCATGTATCAGGGTTTCAGATAATCCTTCTGAACATTTGATGCTGTCTGTTTAGGCAACTCATGCCTTTGCTTTGCATTTCCTAAATGACTACAGAAGTTGAACTTTTTTTTCATGTTTATGCACCATTTCAGTATCTTCTTGTGCGACATGTATGTTCAAATGTTTAGCCCCTTTTCTTTCCATTTAAATCAATTTTTTAAATTGTTAATATATTCTGGACACAAGTCCTCTTTCAGACATATGTATCACTGATACCGTCTTCCTCTCTATCATTTGCTGTTTTCATTCTCTCTATGGTATCTTCTCATGAACAATTCCTAACTTTATTATTCTCCAAAAAAATTTTTTTGGGATATCATCTCACTGTGTTGCCTAGGCTGGCCTTGAATCTGCGATCCTCCTGTCTCAGCCTTCCAAATATCTGGGATCATAGGCCCAGTGTTCTCTATCTTATCATTTTTCCCTTTAGAGTTAGTGTTTATTGTATCTTATTTAAGAAAACTCTGCCTATCCTAAGATCAAGAAGGAATACTCCTATGAAATTTCTTCTAAAGGTTTGCTGTTTTTATCTGACATATTTATATTTATGATCATGTTAAATCAATTTTTATATATGATGTGAATTAGGAATCAAAATACTACTGTTCCATAAGGATATCATTTTGACCCAACATAAGTATTAAAAATGTCAGCATTTAACCAGTGTGTTATTAATGCCACCTTTGTCAAAAACAATGTCTATCTTTTGTACCAATATCATAACATTATATTACAGTCCCTTTATATAAAGCCTTGATATCTGGTACTTTAAGTCCTCCAGGTTTCTTTTTTTACTTCAAGATTGCCTTGGCAGTTCATGGCCCTTTGGATTTTCACATAAATTTTAGAAGCAATTTTCACCGTTCCAGGCCCTCCAACAAAAGCTGCTAGGATTTTTATTGAAACTGTATTTTGGAATTTGTTGCTTTCACTTCATGTCCCAATATACAGTTAATTCTGGTAAGTGTTTGCCATGCATTACATGATCTATCAACACTGGATACAGTGTCCTATGTCCCTCAATTATATTGTGTGTATTAAATGTACTGATCAGATTCTCCATATAACTTTCTTGCTTACTCTATCAGCAGTTGAAAGAAGTATGTTTAAATCTCCCATTAGAAATGGATGCTTCCTTATTCTGCTAACATTTTCAGTTTTTGTTTTCACATTTTGAGCATACAAATCTTCTAGTGTATTGACCCTCTTTATTTCTAATAATGCTTCTTCCCCAAGGCCCACTTTGTAGAAAATTAAGGAATCTAAAGGGATTTTCTCTTCATTTGTATTTGCATGATATGTTTTTTTCAGAGTGTGTCTTTGCATTTTAAAATTGTCTGTTAAGAAGTGTTAGGTTGGTTCTTTGATCCAATTCATTAATCACAATCTTTTAAATGAATCAGTTAATCTACTTTCATTTAATATAATCATTGTTTTAGTTGGATACATCACTACCATCTTACTCCCTTCTATATGACCCAATTGTTTCTTTTTCCTCACTTTTTGTCTGTATTTGAATTAATAAAATGCTTTATTTATTCTACTTTTTTCCTTTTATTAACTTACGAGTTAAAGTACCTTTAGCAATATTTTAGATTAGTTAGACAAAATTCCTTACTAATGCTAGAAACTTAGAAAACTTTGACCCCATTTACTTCCCTCCAGCCTTTTAAATTGTTCTTATCATAATATAAATTATAAATATTTTAAAGCAACATTAATGTTTATGTTATTCACCCACATAATCACTATCTGTTACTCTTCACTTCCTCCTGCATTTCCATGTTTCCACCAGGATTTATTTTCCTTCTCCATGAAGAGCTCCACTCTCTTTCATAAAGGGTGAATATGCCTTATCTGAAATGCTTGAAGATAGTAAGTGTTTCAGATTTCAGAGTTTTCTGGATCTGAGAATGTTGGCAAAAACGTTATATATTGAGCACCCCTATGAATTTTGCATCTAATCCTGCCGAATCTCAGAAGCTAAGCAAGGTTGGCCTGGTTAGTCCTTGGATAGGTACCACCTGGGAATACCAGTTGGTGCAGGCTAGGGATAAGGACTTGGTAACCCACTCTCGAAACAATCCACCATTGAAAACCCTATCAATAGTAGAGAAGCACTGACAATAGTGCCTGGCATGGCACGGTGTCAGACAGAGTTTAGTTCTGTTGGGCACAGGGTTGCTGTGAGTTGGATCCAACTCGACAGCACCTAACAACAACAATATGAATTTGGAGCATTTCAAGTTCCATATTTTTGTATTAGGAGATGTTCAACCTGTATTTCTTTTGGTGCAGGTCTGCTAGAGATAACCTCTCAGTTTTAAATTGCCTTTAATCTTTACTTGCCTCTAATTTTTCTGACAATACTACTTCTGAATCAAATTTGGAAGATCTGAAGATTACTTATCTAGTCTGAGGCAAAGCCATCAAATCCTTTGTATACACATTTAGTTTTGTTATAACAAAGCCATCTAGATATACTTTCAGGTATGAAACTGAGTACCTCCTTTCTCATGAAAGAAAAATAAAATTTACAAATGAATGGGAACAAAATCATAATAGAGACGATCAAATCGAAAAGATCTCATAAATTTTACATGGTTCTACATTAAGTGATAGCACTTAGGTCAACATTAGTAGAGAATTTTACTATAAAGGTATGATGCTAAACTTCAGGTAGGCATGCCAAAGGAGAAGTCATGTTATCAAAACAGCCACTTATATGGTTTTCTCAATTCTTTGTCTCCCCTCTCCTTGTAACACAAAAAACAAAACAACAAAAAAAACTAACAAACAATCAAAGACAAAAAACACACTGAAACATCTCAGGTCCATTTTCTCCTGACTTAGTTCCATCTTATAAGACTTTTCTTTAGCAAAAGTACACATACATGGTAATACTGGTAAATGTTCATAATCACAAGGACACACAGTGTAATCTCTGAATTCTGTACAAAAAAGAACTAAAATCAAGAATTTTATACACTACCATAAAGGACATGAGCATCCTCCTACTTCCACCAGAAAATTTTCTTCTTTCTCACAACATATAATGATATGTTAATTCCACTTCACTGCACTTACTTTTCTTTTCTTTTTTTCTATTCTTTTATCTTTATTTCTGTCTTGCTTGTTTGTTTGATAAGAAGGGATGAAAAGGAACTTGGATCATAAATGGATGGAGATTTTTTTCCCCTTACTATATTTTGGTCAAGATAGTCTCCCACAAAATAAGTAGAAAACTACATCATGAAGAGAGAGAGAAGTTGGAGACACAGCTCAGTGGTAGAGTGCTTGCCCAGTACAAGTATGACCCTTGGTTCAATCCCCAGCAGAGTTTGCAGAGTTTACCACATTCCTATTCTACACAGGAAATTTCCTCACTGACTTCTTTGTAAAGTCTGTCTATTTCAATTCCATGTATTTAAATGTTACTGATTTTGTCTCTTCAGTGAAACCACAGTAGCAAAGTTTTCCTAGGGACCATCACCAGTGTAGAAGTGAAGTGAGGACTAAGGTTTGCAGATAATTTCCAAAAACAGTCTGGATACATTTTAGTGGAGATAAAGATATCTATTGGCTGCCACCATACCACTGTGGCATCCTATCCTGTCAGATCTTGGAAGTTAAACAGGGCAGACTCAGTAAGTACTTGGATGGGAGACTGCCTGGGAACACCACATGCTATAGGCTTGGGAGAAGGATCTGGCAACCAACTCCCAAAAAAACAATCTGCCATTGCAAACCCTATGAATAGCAGAGAAGTATGACAATAGTGCTTCATCTGTTATATGTAGGGTCACCATAAGTCAGATGCCAAATGGACAGAACCCAACAACAACAACAACAACAACAACAACAACGAGTTGTTGTTACTGTTGTATATATTTGACAGTTTGTTAGTTACAGTTTGTATATATTTTAACTGATGTAAAGATGCCTTTAAAGTTCACCAGTTACAGAAAGGGCCCCGGCTCACCCGATGTGTACATTCATTTTAAAATAACAATTTACTATATCTGTAGGAGATTAATGATTCATACAAAATCACCTGTAAATCTCATAATTATATATTTTGACAGCTATATTTTGAAAACATGTTATTTACACAAAGGCATAAAGTCTTTTATGAGCTTAAAAATAAGAAAAAACTAAGATAATTTGACATGCTGCTATTATAATGTGCAGCTATGGAGGAGATTATAATGACTAATTACCCCAATAATTCCACTGGCCTTGGATTTTGAAAAATAGTTTTCCTCAGGGGATACATTCAGAAAAATAAGTGAATGTAGAACTCTGGAAATGCCCCTGTCATGCTCATGTAGACTGTTCTCACAGTACTTTAGGACTCACATTGTGTTACATCAGGACCAGAAGACAAGACCAAAGGCCTTTTGTCAAAATCAAAGTTTAGGCTATATTTGTTTTACTTCATTCCTAATGTTCCCTGTGTTGAGATAAGCAATTTTTAACATAAGTTGTAGATGAAATAATAGCAAGAAATAGTTCTTTAAGTTATAGAGATTTTATTCTTTCCTGTAAAAATACCCCCCAGAATTTGGGTATTTCACTTGATTTATGCTGAGCAAACACAGGCTGAGCATGAGGAGGAACGGAGATGGGAGGGGTCATGGCTGAGAGCTCTGAGATCTCAAAGTAGATGCAAAGTTCAAGAATGAATGAGAAGTGAGGACAATGTCAAGTCTTAAGAACTTACCAGGCCACTTCCTACACAAAACCTCCTGCAGGCAACGCCAGACAATTACTTTGGAAAAGGAAGGAAGCCCCATAGCCAACAGAACAGAGCTGTTTGAAGGATTCAAACGGACACTGGGTACACCAGAGCCTACTTTGTTGTTGTTGTTGTTAGATGCCATTGAATCAGCTCCAATTCATAGCAACCCTCATAGGGTTTTCGATGACTGATTATTTCAGGATTGCTTTGGGAGTGGAATGCCAAGTCTTTCTCCTATTTTTGCAGTGCTGGGGATTGAACCCGGGTTCTCAGAGGAGATCAGCGGAACACTCTGCCAACTGAGCTAAATCCCAGCCCCAGAGCCTACTTTAGAATACCTCAATAATGGTCAGCACAGATGGCAAGGAAAATGTACAGACTGTGCTGTATTCTTCTGGTGCCAAAGCCTAAAAGTGTGTGTCAGTGGCTGAAGAGAAAGTATTTGAACTGCGGTGTGAAATACTTAGGAAAATACTATAGAGAGTGAATGACTTACAGATTTACAAGCAAAGCATTATTGAGAGTTTAGCATCAGCACATGAATAAATTTTGATCTTAAGGTTGATTCTAAGCAAGAAGAGGGTGAAAGGAAATATACAAGGCAAGATCAAAAATTTGGGTGAATGTATAAATTAAAAAAATGTATCACTCACTCACAAAAGAGGACTTCCAGAACTGTTTCAGAATGGGGCAAGAATGATGGGAATAGTGTGTTGGGAGCCAGGGGGAGCATCTTGAGGGGATTAATGGTAATATGTCTTTTACTGTAATACACTTCAAACACTCACCATATTTTTTTTGCTCACACTTCATATCTCAAGCTCAAAACCACCTGGCAAAAAGTAGGTTCAAAGAAAAAAAAAAGCCTCTAAGTAAGAGAAGAACAGAATGTAATAGAGATACTGGGCACATTTCACCAAACTGTCAGTGAGAACCATTTACAGTCAAGCACTGTCTCCCAACCTCAACCTCAACCACTGGCCTTAGGCCTGAGAAACCCAGATTTCATCTGCTAGTGTGCTTTACTTTAAAATAAGAATAAAAATCCAGGCATGGCGGCACATGCCTACAATCCCAGCAACTCCGCAGGCTGAGTCAGGGGATCCTAAGTTTGAGACCAGAGGTGGCCTGTGTAACTTAGCAAGACCCTGTCTCAAAATAGAAAGTAAAATAGGCTGGAAATGCAGCCCAGTGGTAGAGCACATGCAAAGCATGCATGAGGCCCTGGGTTCCACCCACCAGTACTGAAAAAAAAATAAAAAGGTGAAGCATGAAGGAGAGATAAAACAGTCTCTTCAGATACCAAATCTTGGCAGCCAATACAGAAAGTGACTGAGGTTCTGTGGCCGCTCGGAAACAGTGGGCAGCTTAAGGTCCAAGCTGTACTTGGGGAGGGAGGGGGAGCTGGCCACAGACAATGTCCATGCTCCACACAGATCCTGAGATCCCTTTACACACTGTCCCACGCTACCAACAGCTCACACATGCCAGCAGGCTCAGTCCTGCCTGGTGCCACCAAGGTCTTTGGTATGAAATGGCCATGCAGGGGTTCTTGCCCTGTCCACCAGGAGCATGGGCACCACAAGCAAAGTGCAAGTATAAACTCAGAAAGAGCTATGCCTCATGTTCTCGCATGTGACGTCCTTTCCAGGTACTGTCACCAGTGTCTGGCTCATGTTCCATAACCACAACATGGCTAATGACAACGTGGAGAGGGACTGCCCACTGGGGAGCTGCATGGCAGTGAACAATGTAGCTGAAGGGATGATCTGTTGTTATTAAGTGTCATGGAGTCAGTGTCAAACTCATAGTGACCCTACATATAACGGGCAAAACACTATTGTCAGTGCTTCTCTGCTATTCATAGAGTTTTCAATGACTGACTGTTTTTGGGAGTGGGTTGCTGGGTCCTTCTCCCAAGCTTCTCCCAGCACCTGGCATTCCTAGGCGGTCTGCCATCCAAGCACTAACCAGGCCCGACCCTGCTTAGCTTCCAAGATCTGATGGGATCTGAGTGGAACAGCTGCAAGCCAGGGAAGATTAGAAAAGTCTTAAATAACCAGTCTCAATTTGCTCCCCAGAGGAGGAAAAGCTGGGCATCTCCCTTTGAGAAAACTCAAAGGGTTCCTGGAGAGAAACCAAGAGCAGGACCAGTTATTCTCTCTCCTCTGAGCTCCCAAACCCTGGCACCTCCAAAGCTAAAGTAAAACAAAGGGCCTGTCAACAGTACAACTCAAGGTGGGGAAGCAAAAGGGATGGGATTAAACCTGGCAGGTAGGCAACTTCTGCAGTTCAAAAAGTGTTGGCTGTGCTTTAAACGTTCCCCTGAGAAGTGAGACCTCTGAGAACACTGCTTTCCTTCCCTTGTCAGCAGTACAGCTAGATGGAGCAGAGAATGGCCAATGATCCGAAATCACAACCAGACTACGAGGAGGAAGAACTAGAAATGGGAGAAGGAAAATGCATGATCTAGGGGGTTCAATGCAGCAGAGATCCTGGGAGGAAGTGAACAGACTTTATCCTTTTATATCTTCTGAACTGTGTGACAAGGACAAATATTACTTCCTCAAAGCACTAACAGAGTACAGAGTAAAGTAAAATACAGATGATCATTAAATGGATTTAACCTGCCATGAGCATAAACATACATGAAATTAACAGCTCCTTGGGTGGCTTCAGTAAGAAGCCTCAGGACACAAGTGTGCAAAAACAAAATACCAACGTAAAGAGCCAAAGAACCACAGGAACAGACAAGGTGAAACTAGACAATTTACTGCACAACTGCCACCGTATGAACAGCACAAGAAAGCCTTAAGTTTCCCATCGGCAAGTTTTCTTTTCAAAATAAAAATTGTAAGCATTCTGGGTTATACAATGCCTGATAATATAAGCAGCTATTCAAAACATTAACCTGGCCATCAAACTAAAACTTTCAGACAACAAAACAAACATCAAAAGCCATTATTATTATTTGTTGTTGTTAGGTGCCTTCAAGCCACATCTAACTCATAGCGATCTTTATAGGTTTTCAATAGCAGATTGTTTCAGGATTGCTTTGGGAATTGATTGCCACATCCTTCTCCCATTTTTGCAGTGCTGGGGACCCAACTCGGGTCCTTAGAAAGTGCAGAGCAGTGCTCTACCAAATGAGCTAAACCCCAGCCCCGTCAAAAGCCATTTATGTCTTTCTTGGGCCCTCTTTTGCAACATAAGTATTTGATTTCTGAAAATCTTCCTGGCAAAAGAATTAACTGCTGAGAAAATTAAGACTTTATAGAAAAATAGTGAAAGCTATTAAAAGTACTTTTAGGTTCACAAAAATCAACAATTTAAACAGTGTGTTAAGGCAGTATCAATAACATTTCCCACTTAAATTATAGGGAAGACTATGTTATTAATTTCTATTTCCATCGTGTGTACTGTAGAAACCATTCGGAATCCTTTCTTTGGCACTCTCACTCTTTACCCCCTGCAGTTTCAGCAATGGGGGTGATGCTTACAAATGTGTTTTTCTTGCAGACAATACACTATGATAATTTTATACATCAACCTGGCTAAGTTGTACGGCTGTTATTTAATCAAACACGAATCTAGTTGCTGTGTAGGCATTTTGCAGCTGTCCTTAAGTAAAGGACACATTATCCTCCCCAGTGTGTGCAACTTTCATCCAAATACCTTAATTGCAAAACCTGAGCTTTTTCAAAAGCAAAACTTCTACCTGAAGAATGTATTAGTTCCTACTTGAGTCTCCAGTCTGTGGGCCTGCCCCACTGATTTTAGACTTGCCATCCCACATAGCTGCATAAAAGGATACCTTGAAAGAAATCTCTTTTCATGTATGGGGAAATTGGGAGGAAATTGGCAAAAGTCCCAAAACTGGAAAAATGGCTTTTGGAGATCTGGTTTGTAAGTCAGAAATCTAGGAAAAATGAAAGTAACTTGATTGGACATCTGTACAAAACCCTTCATATATCCCCCGAACCTGATTGGACAATCGGACTCAAAGCTTATTGGCTCAGGCCATTCAGGGCAAGCTATATAAGGGGCTGCACTGCAGCAGCTCTCTCTCCGGCACACGCACACGCTCTCTCGCTCTCTCTCTCTCTCTCTCTCTCTCTCTCTCTTCTCTCTCTCTCTCTCTCCCAGACCATCGGCAAGGAAAGAACTCTCTCTTGCCCTGACCATTGGCAAGGAAACAGCTCTCTCTCTCTCTCTCTCTCTCTCTCTCTCTCTCTCTCTCTCTCTCTCTCTCTCTCTCTCTCTCTCTCTCTGTTGTGGACCACCAATAGACAAAGAGTTTTCTCTCTGTTGTGACCACCAACAAAGCAAGAACTCTCTCCTCATGACCACCTAGACCACCAACATGGAAGCACCTGCCCTTGAGACAGCATAAGAGCTGCTAGCATTTAAAGCTGTACACTTTGGATTTCTCTCCGCCTTGGTAAGGGCAGAGAAATAAAGAGCTGTGTTTGTCCCCTCAAGGCAAAAGCGCCTAGGCTTTTCCTTTCTCTCATCTTCACCGGCATTCCTGAGGGCTGCAGGGGCCCGGGCCCCTCACTCGGGGGTCTGGAGTGAATTGTTCAGTATCTGTGTGCATGGCGGCGCCACCCGTCAGAACATCTGGGCTGGACGGGAGGTGTGCATCCCACATTTTCATATGTGTTTATATGTATTTATATATATCCTTTTAGTTCCTTTTCTCTAGAGACTCAGACAGATACACCCATAGAAAGACTTTCTATGTGAAGTTCTCCTCTCCAGTACTCCAACCTTTTCTGACTTATGATCCCTACTTTTCTAAGCCCCACCTCCAAATATCTCAGCTATCACCTACCTCATAGAAACCATCAAATATAATTCTTGGGGTTGAGTTGTCCAAGTTTTCTTTTCTACAGTCTCTACACGTCTGCTCTCCTATTTCTATTCCTCAGGCCCTTCTTCTAATAATTAGAAAACAGCAGTAACAAATGTAATTGGCCAAAACTATGATGAAAATTCTCATAATATACAGACATACACTCGCATATACAGTCCTCTGCAAAACAGAAAATTTAGATTGCAAAGACTATCTACAGTGTCACAGATCCTTAAGTGTATCCTTTTAAAGGTAACATATAGCTGGGCATGGTGGCATATGCCTCTAATCCCAAAGACTCAGGAGGCTGAGGCAGGAGGATCCCAAGCTCAAGGCCAGACGGAGCCTGTGTAACTTAGCAAAATCCTGTCTCCAAATAAAAAAATACTTTAAAAGGGTTAAGGGTATGGATTGCTCCTCAACATCAAGAAAACAAAAATCCTTACAACTGGGTCACTAAGCAACTCCATGATAAATGAAGAAAACACTGAAGTTGTCCAAGATTTTGATTTACTTGATTCCACAATCAACTCCTGTGGAAGCAGCAGTCGAGAAATCAAAAGACACATTGCATGGGGAAAAGTTGTTGCAAAAGACCTCTTAAAAGTGTTAAAAAGTAAAGATGTCACATTGAAGATGAACGTGTGCCTGACTCATGTCATGGTATCTTCAGTCACATCTTATGGTTGTGAAAGCTGAATATTGTATAAGGGAGACAGAATTGATGCTTTTGAATTATGGTGCTAGAGATGAACACTTAATATACCATGGACTGCCAAAAGAATCAACAGATCTGTCCTAGACGAAGTGTAACCAGAATACTCCTTGGAAGCAAAGATGGCTAGATGGTGTCTTATGTATTTTGGACATATACTCAGGAGGGCCCAATCCCTGGAGAAGGACATTATGTTTGGGAGAGTAACAGGTCAATGAAAAAAAGGAAGACTCCCAACTAGATGGATTGACACAGCTTCTGCAACTATGGGCTTAAACATAAAAAAGATCGTGTGCCTGGCACAGAATCGAGCAGTGTTTCATTCTGTTGTACACAGCATCACTATGAGTTGGATCCAACTCAAAAGCACCTAATAACAACAAGGGTACAGCCCACTAGTAGAGTATATGCAAAGTATGTATGAGGCCCTGAGTTCAACTCCCCATTTACTAGGAAAAAAAAAAAGGAAAAAGGTTAAGATATATTTTAAGGTGGGTTTTTTGGTTTGTGCTCAGAATTGTTTTTATAACATCAGAACTGCAATAGAGAATTAAAGGTCAAAGGAAAAGTATAATTTCATTCACAGAAATTAAATTCCAAATTCAATGCACATTTATTTTAAAATCTAAGTATCCTTATAGATAGAAAGCCTATTTTTCGATGATGAATATAAATTTCAGCATTCTAGATGAACTGTCTAGTAAGATTTTTTAGGAGTCTAATTTTTTTAATTGCTGAACTTCAAATTAAGACATCTTGATACTTAAATACTCAATTGAAACCAGTATCAACTGACTGAAATTAGTTGCATTACATAGTATTAAGAGAAACACATTTTTAATATTTAAATAACAGATACATCCTCACCTCCCACATCAGTCTGTAGTCCATATTTTCATCCAAATCTTCAGGCATTTTCTTCTCTCCAGCAAAGGGTCCAAACTTTTCACCCTGAGTAGTAATGATTACATTGAAAAAGCATTAGCACAATAATCAAGCTACCTAAATAAGCTACTCTTTTATCTTTTGGAATTTTTTTCTTCCAAATCTCTATGACCAATGGCTGAGACATTTTTTAAATATTAACTAATTTATACAACACAAAATATTCACATATTTAAAATCCAATTTAATCTGTTTTTAGTCTAACAGTCTGAATGTACAATACAGGAACCAACAAAAAAGGGTTAAATTGCTAACCTTTCAAATTCTGACAAGGCACTGAACACGTACTTCATGTTTCAATCTTCCTCATGGCCTCTGGCAAATGGTCTTAAAATGAAAAGCACTGAGTTTTGCCTGACTTGAGAGACAAGCCCACCAGGAAGAACATCACCTGGTTTCCATAAAGATCATAACTTCATCCCTATTTTGCACACGGAAGAAGCAGGCTTGCCATTCTCAGAGGAAGACTGTTCCTAAATAGTTTAAGCTCACCTGCCAATCTTCCAAACAGCCCAGCAGGCACACTGCCCACCAGGGTGGCCCCTGAGGCTGCTGGAGAAGAACCTCCAGGGCTGCGTTTTGCCTACAGAATCCGGGGCTTCACCAGAGTCAGAGTCTGGGAGGAGCATGCGGGGAGTCTCATTTCCACAAGGACCCGGGGGGGAAATCCTGCTGGGCCCCTGAATGTGTGAACCATGAAGCACAGCCCTGAGTGTGTAAACTGTGATGCACAGCCCAAGTGTGCAAACCATGAGGGACAGCCCTGACTGTGCAATCCGTGAGTCACAGCCTAGACTGTGTCAACTGTGATGCATAGCCAAGTGTGTAAACCATGAGTCACAGCCTAGAGTGTATAAACTGTGATGCATAGCCCCGTGTGCAAACCATGAGACACAGCCCCCTGTGTGTAAACCATGAAGCATAGCCCCTGAGCTTGTAAACCACAAGGCACAGCCCCTGAGTGTGCAAATCATGAAGAACAGCCCTGAGTGTGTAAACCATGAGGCATAGCTTCCAGGTGTGCAAACCATGAGGTGGGAGTCTAAGTGTGTAAAGCATGAGGCCCAGCCCCTAGGCATGTATACTATGAGGCACAGCCCCAGGTGTGCAAGCCATGAAGCACAGCCCCCCAAGTGTGTAAAGCAAGAGACACAGCCCCCACATGTGAAAAGCATGAGCCCCAGCCCCCAGGTGTGCAAACCATGAAGCAGACCCCTGGAATGTGTAACACATGAGGCACAGCCCATGAATGTGCAAACCATGACACATAGCCCTGAGCATGAAAACCCTGGTAGCTGTCCCCTACAGTCTGCCCTGCAGGACGTGTGAGGCTATGTTCAGTATCACCTTTTTCTAAGGGCACCAAAGCAGAGACTGCAGAGACCAAGAGAGCTGGTGCTGTTATCCACCCACTCAGGAGAAATGAGTAGAGAGAGGAGGCAAAGCCACCCCTGGCTTTGTGAGCTTCCTCCAGACCTGCCTCTGAGTATTTTTCAGTAGAATCATTCCCTTTGCACAGAGGCCAAGAAATAAAACTAACTCTCTCTCTCTCTCTGTCTCTCTCTGTCTCTCTGTCTCTCTGTCTCTCTCTCTCTCTCTCTCTCTCTCTCTTTCTCCCCCTCTCTCCCCCTCTCTCCCCCTCTCTCCCCTCTCTGTCCTCTCTGTCTCTCTCTCTCCAGGGGAACTTTTGATGAACATTGTTAAGGAAAAAAATAACTACCAATGCATGGTATTGTTTCAAGGAATATAAATTACTTAATGCACAACAGAAAACTCAACCCATGGCAATAGTAAAATTTTAAAGCTTAAAGGAATTACACAGAGGGAACTCAGGCCCTCATTTCATAGATGAAGAGGACCTAAGAAGCCACAGATAATACCAGAGCCAAAAAGACCATTTCTTTACTATTAACCATAAGGGCAGGAAATAGCTGCAAAGATTTTTCAAATGAAGACTAATTCTAAGTAATCAAAACCCAGGCACGCCAAAGAAACAGGGAGACAGTTGACTCCTTATAACAACACAAAGATATGAATGCAAAGTTTAGCAGGCACATTTAGGAGAAGCTGGAAGCCCGCCTGCAAACTATGTTTTCAGTCCTCACCACCCATTTCATGCTAATACAGACACTGGGCATCACAACTTAGCCAAACTCAACAAAGCCAAAGATGGTTTCTTTATAAAATAATCATGTCTCACCTCAAGATGGTACCTACCCAGAATCTGATGGCAGGTAAACTGCACAAGAAATGAAACAGTGGAACAGAATTAATACAACTGAACTACCATGTGCCACTTTTCAAATACTGTATATTTTTAAATCTAATCCATGTCTTTTCAACAGCTTTGCTATAAGGTGCTGTCAAGTTGGTATCTGACTCATAGCGACCCTACATACAACAGGAGAAACACTACTGTTGGTGCTTCTCTGCTGTTCATAGGGTTTTCAATGGTAGATTGATTTGGGGAGTCGGTTACTAGGTCCGTCTCCCAAGCCTACAGCACCTGGTATTCCCAGGTGGTCTCCCATCCAAGTACTAACCAGGCCCGACCCTGCTTAGCTTCTGAGATCTGATGGGAATCGATGCCACAGGGCTATGGCTGCAGGTTCAACAGCTTTAGAGCCACAAAACCAAATGTGAATTAGCATCAAGTGTGGATTAGACATGAGGTTGTGAGTTCTCCCTCCCAGATCCTATCTGCACCCCATTCTAATCAGCATCTGATTTTGTAGTTGTGTAAAACTGTTGGAAGGGTACTGGTGAAACTTAAGAATATATTGTAATCACACACTGAAATTTCCCTATGTAACAATGAAGAAAACTGAGGCTCAAAGAGTTTAAATAGCTCGATTAAGAACAATCAGCTAGCAAAGATCAGAGGCAGGACAAGAAGTGAGTGGTTAAATCTGAATGGACAGCTCCTGCAGGGTCTGTTCATCATACCTTGGAGCAAAACCCTGACAAACAGAACAGCTCATAGCTGAGCAGGCTGATGCCACCCCTCTTCTCCACTTTCCCACTGACTGTTTAGCAAGAACCCAGGCAGTGTCTTGTCCAAAGTGGATTCTCAATACACTGACTGCTAAATTTAATAAACTGAGTGAAATGAAGTTCACGCCAATCTGGAAAACAGGCTGAAAAATAAGTTGTGTGTTTTGTAATAAACTTCCGGATTTGGTATTAAAGGATGCGGTTCAACTTTCAGTCCACTTCATCAGGTATTTACCCTTTAACAACTATGTTGTTGTTGTTGTTTGGTGCTGTCAAGTTGATATCCAACTCTTAGCGACTCTACATACAACAGATGAAACACTATTGTCAATGCTTCTCTGCTGTCCATAGGGTTTTCAATAGCTGATTGGTTTTTGGGAGTGGGTTGCTGGTCCTTCTCCTGAGCCTACAGCACCTGGTGTTCCCAGGCAGTCTCCCATCCAAGTACTAACCAGGCCCAACCCTGCTTAGCTTCCAAGATCTGACGGGATCAGATGCCACAGGGCCACAGCTGCAGGCTTAACAATGATAGCAGAAGGTAGTAATAATTTAACTATACTTTCTCCAATGCACCTCATCCATGCAGGCCAATTAGTCAGTTTCCCTTTGAAACAGAAATTGGGAGGAGAAAAAAATTGAATTTATCAACTCAGTAGTGTTCAAAAGATCAAAGAAGAATGAATGAAAACCCAAATAAATCAATTTGGATCAAACTGATGCAGGCCTAGTGAGATGCTACTGTTTGGAACTTAGGCGTCCCCTAAAGGTTCATGTGACTAAGGCTAGATCCTCAGTGTGGCACTACTAGGTGGTAGTGGAACCTTTAAGAGATGGGGCCGATTGGGAGGCCTTCAAGTCATTAGGGACATAGGCTTTAAGATCCCAGACCCTTCCTCTTTCTCACTTTGGCATCCTGGCTACACATCCCCACCAGGATATGCCATCATAGCCCCAAAACAAGAGGCCAACTCCTGTTAAAACTGGGAATCAAGACAAGTCTTTCCTCTTTATAAGTTGGTTATCACAGGTATATGTTACATTCATGCAAAACTGGCTCACACAGAAAGTTATTAAAAGACCTAAAGCTCAGAAAATTCAAAATAAGGATCAAGACTCTGAGTTTAAAGGTTTACTATTAATAGTGGGCAATACTCCCTATCACGAACTCAAGCTACCAAATTATAATAAACAGTGACTTCCAATTTTTTCCATAACTGCTAGTAAAAAATCTATTTCACAAGCCAATCATGGTAGTGCATGCCTGTAATCCCAGCACTTGGGAAGCTGAGGCAGGAGGATCTCAAGTTTGAGACCACCTTGGGGCTACAAAGTAATACTCTGTCTCAAAAGTGTGTGTGTGTGTGTGTGTGTGTGTGTGTGTGTATGTTTACATCTCAATCTAGCACATTTACTTATACACACAGAAATGCACAAACTAAAGTATAAATTGCTTTCTATATTACCTTTACACTGTACAATATGTTCCCACATTTTTCTACCCTTATACTTCACTCTTTAAAAAATATGCCATTTGAACCAATAAACTAATTTCATAACTTGCCTATGGGCAACAATACACAGATTAAAAACCAATGACATATAAACACAGATTGCAAGCCGGGTGTGGTGGCCTATGCCTGTAACCCTACCAATTTAGAAGGCAGAGGCAGAAGGATTGCAAGTTCAAGGCCAGATGTAGCCTGGGAAATTTAGTAAGAATATGTTTCAAAATGTTAACAAAGTAAAACCTGGGCTAGGGGTGTGGCTCAGTAGTAGCTTGCAAAGCATGTGTGAGGCCCTAGGTTCTACCCCCTAGTGCCACAAAAAAATAAATAAATACATAAAATAAAACCACACTGTTGAGATTGTTAGGCAGGTGTGGGGCTTCTCCTCCCCTCTGAGAGAACTGCCTCGCCCCCCAGAGCCCTAGGCACTCACAGGTCTGGAGTCTCCAGTGCCTCCCAGAGCACAGCTCCACGCTTATGTCCCATGGTGGGGCTTTGCTCTCCCAGAGGGCAGGTACTGCATCCTAGTTACCATGGGAACCAGGATACTCACTCTCCTGCCACTAGTACAGGATATGTCAAAGATGCCTCCTCCTTACAATGTGGTGCATCCTTCTACCCACTATCCCCCAGTCCCGAAAAGCCCCTGAAAAAGCCCGCCAAAATTTTGACTCAAAAGTCTGCCCTGCCTGACACCTCTTCCAGCCTATCAGAACCCTCTGTGCACCCGCTTCCTACCTATCCCAATGCAATGGTCAATTATCCCTTCGCCTTCCCACTTAGAGCCCATAAAAGCCTCACCCCTTCCTCCCCCAAGTGGGCTGCTCTTTCCTTTGCTAGACACAGCCCCAGTAGCTTCTCCAAATAAAGGTCTTTTGAGGTTACAGGTTTTTGGCTCCTTATCTAACATTTAATGGTGCCAAAACCCAGGACAGGAATAGAGATGATCCCCCATTCTCTGCAGTTGACTGGCCTCCTGCTTGACCTCCCAGACATTGCTGCCAGACGTAAACTCAGCAGGGCCCTCTAACTTTGCCATTTCTGACTGCCACATTCACATCAGCAAATCCTCTGAGGTGAGTCGTTTGAGCCCCTCTTTTCTGATCCTCCATCTCTCTCCCTCTTGTTAAACTCCCCACGCTAGGTCTGATGGATCTTTTATTTCTCATACTCAAGGAGCTGTAGTCTTGGTGGGAATGCCCCCTTGACTCAGCTTCCTACTCCTCTATGTTGAGGGTACTGGGAAAAGCAAGGATGCTCCTCTTCCTTGTATTTCTCCTAGGATCCTCATTCTCCTCACCTCTCTTCTCCAAAATTAACATGGGAACCTCTCAGTCCAAACCCTCTCCTACCATGCCTCTGGGCTGCCTCCTGGCAAATCTCCACACCCTTGGACTGGTTCCTGACATAAAACCTAAGAAACTGATTTTCTTTTGTGATCAGGCTTGGCCCCATTATAGGCTCGATGAGTCACAATGGCCAGAAAATGGGATATTTGACCCTAATATTCTCCAAGATCCTCTAAACTTTTGTCAACGAAACAGCAAATGGTCAGAGGTCCCCTACATTCAGGCCTTTTTCCCTCTCTGTTCCCACCCTTCTCTATGCCAATCTTGCTCTACCTCCCAAATCCTTTTCGCTCATTCTCCTTCTCTTCTTCCTCAAGAAAGAAAAAAAAAAAAAAAAACCTGATCTAACTTCCAATACGGACAAACTTGATCCCTCAGACCACTCTACCCCTCCCACACCTCCTCCTTATAATGCCACTCATTCTCTGTCTCCCAGTCCCACCACTCCACACTCCCCCTCCCTTGCCTCTACACCTTCCCTGCCTACCTCCTCTTTCCCCTCATCTCCCAAAGTTTCCATTCCCATTCCTTCCAGTCCACCTAATTCTCACACACATCAAGATACCCAACTTTACCACCCCTCTCACCCCTGCCGCCCAACTACAACTGCCCTTTTGGGAGTTGGCGAGACCCAAGGGCATCATCCATGTTCATGTTCCTTTCTCCTTCGCCAATCTATTCCAAATTAAAAGATGTCTTGGCCCCTTCTCTTCTGAGCCAGACATTTATATAAAGGAATTTCATTATGGCGCCCAATCCTATGACCTGACTTAGAGAGATATTTACACCATTCTCTCCACTACCCTCTCTCCAAAGGTGAGGCAGAGGTTTTGGAGGCATCACAGGCAGCAGACAACTTGCATGCAACAGACTCCACTAAATTGGCAGGCACCCAGGGGGTCCCAGATGTCCAGCCAGACTGGACATATCATGAAGGGGATCCTGCTCAAGCTCTTAGAGACCAGATGATAGTTTGCCTCACTGAGGGCCTGAAAGATGTTTCCCAGAAAACAGTCAATTATGATAAAATTAGGGAGATCACCCAACACCTAGAGGAGAATCTGGCCCAATTCCTCTCTTGCCTAACTGAGGCACTACAAAAATTTATCAAAATAGATTCAACATCTCAAACTGGTATGATCATTATCAATACACATTTAATATCCCAGTCAGCTCCTGACATCAGGAAAAAACTACAGAGGAGGGACCAGAGGCTAATCAGACAGACCTATTAAATGTGGCCTTCAAGGTATTTAATAATCAAGAAGACCAGGCAAAACAGGATCAATTAAACAGGGACAAACAAAAGCCCCAATAAAAGCTGGCTAATTACCAGATGCTGGCAGCTGCCCTACATGGGAAATATCCCACTAACTGTGGGGGTCCACCAGTCAAATGTTTCAAATGCAGATGCCCAGGACACTGGGCACAAGAATATCCTAACCCAAGGCCTCCTCCTGGCCCCTGCCCCAGCTGTAAACAACTGGGACACTGGGTGGTCGATTGTCCTCTTCGCCAGAACAGTAGGAGGCCAAACCTCCCTCAGCCACAAGTACCACAGTCAGAGACCACTCTGCCACAATTCTTAGGATTGGCCACTGAGAAGGACTGACAGTGGCCAGATCACCATCAACCCCCATGGACATCACCAGCAATGAACCCAGGGTAACTGTCAGCATCTCAGGTAAGCCTATTTCATTTCTACTTGACACTGGGGCCACATTTTCAGCTTTACCAACATACAGAGGACCCACAATCCCATCACAGGTTACTAATGTAGGAGTTAATGGAATTCCTACCCAACCGAGAACCACCCTTCCCTTAACATGCTCCTCCCGAGCATGTTACAAGGAGCATGTTACATTCTCTTCTGAGAAACTACATTCTCTCATAGCTCCTTGATCATACCAACCTGTCCTACTCCTATTTTAGGGAGAGGCATTTTATCAAAATTCAAGGCTTCCATATATTTCCATTCTGTCTCCATCAACCCCACCAGTATGCTGCTGTTTCAGACTGCTTCTGATCTCTCTCCTCCTTCCCTTAGCCCACCTCTCCCCAGGTCAATCCCTTAGTCTAGGACACCTCCTCTCCGTCCATCACCTCCCATCATATTCCCATTAAAAACACCCTAAATGACTCCTCCCACTTTCCCAAGGTCCCACAATACTCTATTGCCCTAAATGTCTCTGGGGCCTAAAACTTCTCATATCCAGCCTCCTTACTAAAGGCCTTATTTGCCCTACCCACTCTCCCTACAATACTCCCATTCCGCCTGTCCTAAAACCAAACGGGTCCTACCAACTGGTTCAGGACCTCCAAGCCATCAATGCTGCAGTTGTCCCTATACACACTGTAGTCCCCAATCCTTATACCTTACTGTCTCATACTCCTTTCACATCCTCCTTCTTTACCATTCTTGATCTCAAAGACGCCTTCTTCATCTTACCTCTCCATCCCACTTCCCAAGTTCTTTTCGCATTTACCTGGACAAAACCAGACACCCAACATTCCCAATAGTACACCTGGATGGTCCTTTCACAGGGCTTTAGAGATGGTGCTCACCTATTCAGTCAGACACTGGCCTCTGACCTTGTTGTTGTTATTGTTGTTAGGTGTCGTTGAGTCGGTATCCGACTCATAGCGACCCTCATAGGGTTTTCAATGGCTGACCATTTCGGGATTGCCTTGGGAGTGGATTTCCAGGCCCTTCTCCCATTTTTGCGGTGCTGGGAATTGAACTCAGGGCTTCAGAGACTGCAGCGCAGTGCTCTACCAACTGAGCTAAATCCCAGCCCCGCCTCCGACCTAGCTAACCTAAATCTCCAGCCTTCCTCTTTACTTCAATATGTAGATGATCTTCTTTGCAGCCCTACCTTACAGCTTTACCAGATACACACTGCTTCCTCCCTAAGCTTTTCAGCCCAACGTGGATACCACATCTCATGCAACAAAGCTCAGCTCTGCTTACCTCTGTTATCTATCTAGGGTTGAAATTTTGTCTCACAAATGGGAGATAACCACAGATAGAAAACAACTCATCCGCAATCTCCCTATACCTACCTCAAAAACAGAAATTCTCTTTTCTGGGCCTGGCAGGGACCTTCGCCTATGGAGTCCAAATTTTAATCTTCTGGCAAAACCTCTCTATGAGGCAGCTAAGGGGGATCCCTTAGAACAGTAAGACCCCATGTGCCCTATTAAGGGTCCTTTTCTTTAATCAGTCATACTGTCGGCCCCTGCTCTTTCTCTTCCAGACCAACAAAAATCATTCATCCTTTATGTTACCGAGCCATGGGGATTAGCTCTGGGTGTTTTGGGACAAACTACTGAGGGACACTTTGGCCCAGTGGCACACCCCTCAAAACAGCTAGACCCCCCCCACAAGGGGTTGGCCCCTGCCTCCAAGGACTGGCAGCAGCCGCCTCCCTGGCCCTAGAGAGCAACAAATTAACTGTTGACCAACCCACACTCATAAAGTCACCCCATCATCTCCAAGACCTTCTCACACACCGCAGCCTTTCAAATTTATCACCTTCTCACCTTCAGTCCTTCCATGCCATTTTCCTGGAAAACCTTCATTCACCCTCCAGTCCTGCCCTCCTTTAAAGCCAGCCACTTTACTCCCTCAAGGCTCCCCTACTTCCCTGACTCACTCATGTACAGAGACTCTGGACAGTCTACTCCCATCACTACCTAATGTATCCTTAGACCCCAGTCTGGATCCAAACTTTGTCTACTTCGTTGCTGGTAGTTCTTCCCCCTGCTCCATCCCAGGACAGCACCACATGGGATATGCAATAGTTTCACTTACTGAGACTATTGAAGCCCATCCACTCACCCTGATGCCACTTCACAAAAGGCAGAGCTTATTGTCCTGACTAGAGCTCTCACCCTAGCACAGGGTACAAGGGCCAACATATACACAGGTGCAAAATATGCTTACCATATCTTACATTCACACTCAACAACATGGCAAGAACATGGATTTATGTCCACTAAGGGAACATCCATTATAAATGGACCCCTCATTAAAGACCTCCTTCAGGCGGCCATACTCCCAACTATGGTGGGTGTTATCCACTGCAAGGGACACCAATCCAACACCAACACCATAGCCGAAGGAAACCACAAGGCAGACCAGGCCACCCAGCAGGCTCTCAACAATCCACCCATACACAAATGATAGCCATACCTTCTATCCATCCACAGTATACCCCTCAAGAGGTTATCAAATATAAAGAAAATGGAGCAATCCAATCAGGGTTATGGCTAGTTCTAAATGGACACCGTATCAGTCCTGACTCATAGGTTACATCAGTTCTCACCAATACACATAATTCCTCACACATAGGAGCACAGCCTCTCCTCCACCTATCAGCTAATGTCTATATTGTCCATCTCTCACAAGTCAAATACTACACGTAACCCATTCCTGCCGGATTTGCTCCACAGCTTCTCCCCAAGGGGAGTCTCAGGCCATCATTTCCCCCTACTCATCAAGCTAGGGGACAGCTCCCTGGAGAAGACTGGCAAATAGACTTTACCCACATGCCCCTGATTAAAAACACTAAAAACCTCCTAATACTCATAGACACTTTCTCAGGCTGGATAGAGGATCTCCTCACTGATATAATTCCCCACTTTGGCCTGCCCCGATCCCTTCAGTTTGACAAATGGGCCTGCATTCATCTCACAAATTACCCAACAAGTGGCAGAGGCTTTAAATATTAAATGGAGATTCCACATTGCTTATTGCCCTCAATCGTCAGGAAAAGTAGAGCAAGCAAATGTTCTCATCAAGTCTCACCTGTCAAAACTCTCTAGAACTACAAACTCCATGGACCACACTTCTCCCTTTAGCCCTCATGAGCCTCCGGGAAACTCCTTGTAGCCCTCTAAATCTCAACCCATTCAAACTAAGGTCCTTTCGTCCTTCAGAACCTACCCACATCCTCCCACCTCCTTGCAGACTATATCCCAACATTAAACCACACCCACCATCTCCTATATTCTGTGGCCAATATTCACCTACCTGCGCCATCACTCTTAGATATCCACCGGTCATCCATCTCCCTGGGCGACCAAGTATATCTTAAAGTCTTACATCCCAAACCTTTGCAGCCCAAGTGGGAAGGCCCGTTCACAGTGGTCCTAACAACCCCTACTGCATAAACTCTTGGGAAAAAACCCATGGTAATACCTCTCTAAGATAAAAAAGGCCTCTTCTCCACTTTCTCCTGAGGTAAGAAAACAACTTCACCAACCTCTTCAATACTCCTCTCTCCTGCCAGGACCAACAAAACTCAAACTCTCCCACATCCCAGAGGAGGAGGAAGACATGACCTCATGCCATTTTGTGATTGTGCCCCTCGCTTCTTACTCTTTGCCCGAACCCTCCAGGAAGATCTCCCATGGTTCCCTTCCCTTCCTGATCTGGTAGACTCTATTTCAAGCAGGGTTGATGACTTTCTTTCAGGGAACCCTTCAAGATTTCACGCGCCCTAGACATCATTCTCTATACATGCCCCCCCCCCTCTGCTGCCTCCTCTTCCCTTAATGCTCTAAATCCCATCCTCCTCCCTCTTCTTGATTCCTGGACATGCCCATCTGCCTGCCACCCTATCTCCAGGGCCTGCTCAGAATCCTCACCATCCTATTTGCTATTGGACTCTGGACAGTAGCCCCCAGGGACTGGGAAATTCCTGAACGATGTCTGCTCCTGGTACTGTATTTCTCCTCTGTCTTAGGTTTAACTGCCGTGGGCCTGTATCCATTAATAAGTTTCACCATGCTACCCCTTTCCCATCACTGTTTCCCAGTCTCCAATCTCCCTGAGGATTCCAACTCACAATACTTACTCTATACTCTTATGGCTGCTCATCAAGTTCTCAATTCTACAAATCCTGCCCTCACCCAGGACTGCTGGCTCTGCCTATCACTTTCACCCAACAGCTACTCTGCTACTCCTGTTCCTCCATTGGTTTAGGCCACCTCCAACATATCTTAGCATCCCAAAGTTTGGGAGAGAGAGGCCTTCCAGCTGTTAACAGCTAAACAGCCTGTATGACTTCAAGATTACTCACATGACACGAACAACCTTTACTGGAAGAGCAGTCCAACTCCTTTGACTGTTTTTACAACAAATAAATCCCCACACTTCCCACAAGATTCCAGTTACGGGACCCATCACTTTCTAAACCTTCTTATCACATCAGGCACCTGTTTGTAACTCTCGTAATCAGCCTGGAGGTACCCTGATAGGACACTTAGCTCCACATCTCTGCAACTACACATTGCACATCAGTCCATGCATTGGTCATGCTAATTATTACCTTCCGCACACAGGATCACCTATCTTTAAGAGACAGGTCCACTTTTCAGGACCCCCCAACATTACTGGAGCCTTCTCAACTGCTCCTACTTCTCAGTTTTGCCATGGCAGACCGCAAACTTGCTGTAAAAATTTTCCCTGACAAAACTGTGACCAAGACACATCAGTCTCCTGTCGTAAAATCCTCTTCAACTTTACACCACCCAATTCCACTTTGGGGCAGATTTAAATCATCAGTTTATACTTATAGAAAACACCACTTCATCCCACACACAAATAAACCCTCAGGGACCCTTTCAACCTCTAACTGGAGCTGCCTTAAGTGGAACTTGATGAGCAGAGGACATGATCTTCCACCATACTAAGATTTCCTGCCTTCATCCACCCCCTGATCAGCCCCCTTATTGATAAACAACACCCCTTTTCAGCTGGAAGAAGTTACAGGAGATGATGACCTCCACACAATCAACCTAAAACAAAACTACTGGAATGTCAGGTGGGCGCAGGGCTTCTCCTCCCCTCCGAGAGAACCGCCCCAGCCTGCATAGCCCTAGGCATGCAGCAGTCTGGCCGTGCCCCCAGAGCCCGGCTCCGTGCACACACTCCATGACAAGGTTTGGCGTTCCCAGGGGGCGGTACCACGTCGTTCGTGGTTCTTACCATGGGGACCAGGATCCTTGTTCTCTGCCGCTAGCGCAGGACCTGTAAAATACGGCTCCTCTCTATAAGGTGGGGCCGCCTTCTACCCACTATCCCCCAGTCCTAAAAAGCCTGCAAAAAGGGCCGCCAAAATTTGACTCAAAATCTGCCCCACCTGGCAACTCTTCCAGCCTATCAGAACCCTCCATGCACCCGCTTCCAATCTATCCCCCTCCCACCTAGAGCCCATAAAAGCCTCGCCCCTTCCTCCCCCCGTGGCTGCTCTCTCCTTTGCTAGACACAGCCTTAGCAGCTTCTCCCAATAAAGGTCTGTTGATTTTATGGTTCTTTTGGCTCCTTACCTAACACTTGCTATACCACAGTATAGAATAAACCTACATTACTCCATGATGTAGTCATGCCAAAGATATTTACAAAACTTCCAAATTACAGGAAATATAGATGATAGAGAAACAAGTTAAAGTCCTGGGAAAACAATCAGACAAATCCAAATGTAATATGCCCTTAAAACAACTCACTGGCTCTCTTCAGAAAGTTGCTGTTTAGAAAAGGGGAGAGGAGAAAGGGTGACTGCTAAAACCAGCTTCAACAGACACAATCAAATCCAATATGTGGTCCTCTATCAGATCTTAGCTCAAAAATAATCAACTACAAACACATTCTGGAGGCAACTGGAGTAATCTGAGTATGGACTGGTATTAGAAGACGTTAGGAAATGATTTTGTTGGATGTTAAAATGATATTGTATCATATGATTGTATCAAATGCTCAAGAACTGGCTGTAATTCACTTTGAAGTGGTTCAGCAAATAAATATATAGAGTTGAAACAAAGTATATTAAAGTAAACCAATCTGAAGTTGAATCATGTATATTTGAAATAATGTTTCACAAGTCTAGAGGCTGTGATTTTTAGAATATAATTTTTTCACTTTAAAAATACAGTGCATGCATGTACTCTTGTTGTTAGGTGCCGTCGAGTCGCTATCCGACTCATAGCGACCCTCTGTACAACAGAGGAAGCACTATTGTCAGTGCTTCTCTGCTGTTCACAGGGTTTTCAATGGCAGATTGATTTTTGGGAGGGGGTTGCCAGGTCCTTTTCCCAAGCCTACAGCACCTGGCGTTCCCAGGCGGTCTCCCATCCAGGTACTAACCAGGCCTGACCCTGCTTAGCTTCCGAGATCTGACGGGATCAGAGGCCACAGGGCTGCGGCTGCAGGCGCATGTGCTCTTAGAATACAGTTAGACCTCCAACAATTAATTAAATGTGTTTCAACGAAGTTCAATATGAAAAGGACCCCCCACTTTCCCTAATGTGAATGCCGGAGAAGAGACTCGTTGCTTTCCTATGTCCATTCTCCCTAGTATTAGAACGCTGACATTCTAATATTAACATTACCAAGTTAAAAAAAATTCAAGAAGGAAAAATGAAAGAAGATACACAGCTGGTGTATATACACACAACTAACAGTCAACAACAAACAACAAGGTTCAACAACAAACCACGTATGGGAAATATAAGCTAAATAACAGCTGATAGAACAACAAAAATATTCATTCATCCATTCATCAAAATGTACCAGTTGTTGGGGAAGAAAAGTAAAAACATTCTCAGTGTTGTAGGGAGGAAGAGCAGAAGGAAGGAGGGGAGGGAGGTACCAGTGAATGACAACATCTTGTGGATAGATGATAGCCATCACCAAATACGGGTTTTTGTGGGAGAAATTATGACAAGTACTTGGAAAGGTCTGTTGTTTAAAAGCTCTGACTCCTCGCAACAAGGTAACTAAAAGCAGGACAGAAGCCCAGTATCTCTGACTCCCTTTGTATTTATCTCCTTTTCTTAGGGTCACTTATTCACTTAACTCTGCAAGTTACGCATGTTAATTATTCAAGGAGTGCCTGTCCACAAACAGGTGATATCTACTTCATCCCTTTCAAAACTAAAGGTAGAAAGATAAGAGTAACCAAAGCTTCTCATTGTCAACTTTTACAATATCCTTTTCCAGATCCCTAAAAGGTGCCTGAACGTCTCCAGCTTTTGCAGAAAACCTGCAGAAATCCTTAGATTCCAGGAACAGCAGAATGCCATACATATTGCCCCATGAAGAGATTATCCCAAAGCGGGAGAAGTCATCTCATGAGATCTGATTGTCCCCTGGAGCAATAAGGACTTCTTCGTACCACCTTGCAGAAACAGAACTGAAACAATGACCAACAAGACCACATTTTGATCAAGATTGCTTAATTATGTATAGACTTTCCCCTGCCCCAGTTCTTCTTCTATTTAAACCTAAAACCCATGTTAGTGTCCTGAAGATGGATTTGGGATCATATTGATTAAATTTCCTTTCTCTTCACCATTACTCATCAATTTAGTTGGTACATTGAGACAGTTGCCCAAACCTAGTCTGTTGGGACTCCTGGAGCTGTGGCTTTTGCCCTAAAACCCTGGTAACAAACTAGCTGAACTCTAGCTATAAAATAATAAAACTATATGAATCTGGTTGTGCCAAAGGGGAAGAACAAGTACATCATTAAAGGAAAAGAAGAATGAACTAACAAAATAACCACAGCAAAGAATGAACTGTGACTTGAACAAACAGCAAAAATAAGAAAAATGAAAAATAAGTTACAACAATATAATGAACATAAAGAGACCACAAATAAAATCAATTGGATCAGTCATCACACTAAATATAAATGAGGAAAATTCTCCCACTAGATGACAGAGATTTTAATAGTACACTATATAATATAATCTGGGCTGGGATATAGCTCAGTTGGTAGAGCGCCGCTCTGCAGTCTCTGAGGTCACGAGTTTGATTCCCAGCACCACAAAATGGGAGAAGAACGTGGCAACCCACTCCCAAGGCAATCCCAAAACAATCTGCCATTGAAAACCCTGTGAGGGTCTCTATGAGTCGGACACAACTCGATGGCACCTAACAACAACAACATATAATATAATATAGCTACAAATAATTGGGAGGAGGACATGGCAACCAACTCCCAAAACAATCCTTAAATAATCAGTCATTCAAAACCCTATGAGTGTCAGTATGAGCCAGAGCTGACCTGACAGCACCTAACAACAACATATCATTACAAAAAGATAAATTGATTTTTTAAAAAATCTAGGTAGACAGAGAGAAATAGATAAAAGGAAAGATAATAGTGCCAATGTCAGATAAGGTTACATTAGCAGCTGAATGCATTATACAGGATAAATACCTATTTTCTTCACTATTGTACCCAAAAGTGACTAGTACAGGTCTTGACATATGATGTCATAAAGGCTTTTTGAATGGTCGTGTAAAATAAAACCTAAATCAATGGAAATTATGGTACATCTGCAGCATGGGATATATTCAGACATTAAAAACAACATAGCCAAAGAAGATAAACTAGTAGGATTTCCACAAGAAACTGCTAAATAAGAAATGGTAATTATTAGGTGATGGGAGAAGGACGTGGCAACCCACTCCCAAGGCAATCCCGAAACAATCTGCCATTGAAAATCCTATGAGGGTCGCTATGAGTCAGACACGACTCAACGGCACCTAACAACAACAACAACAACAACAACAACAACAACAATTATTAGGTGAGTTTACTCTTTTCTCATTTTTGTAAAATAATTTTTTAAAATGAGAGTGTATTTGTGTCTGTATTTGTGGATATGGCATCTTGTGATTATAGAGAAAAGCTCACTCATCTGAAGTGCTGGGGACGAGAAGTGTTCTGAATTTCCTATTTTTCTGGGAGGGGGAATATTTGCATATATATAATGAGATATCTTGAGGACAGGACCCAAGTCCAAACACGAAATTCATTTGTGCTTCATATACATCTCTTACACCTAATCTGAAGGTGATTTTATACAAAATCCTCAATGTGCCTACATCCTGACAGTGCTCTACAACATGAGGTCAAGTGTGGAATTCAAAAAAGTTTCTGATTTCAGAGCATTTCAAATTTCAGATTAGCGATGATCAATCTGTGCATGGAAAGACCTTAGTTCAAATTCTGACGAACCTACTCATTATGGGTAGAACCTTCCTCAACATCAGTTCTATCACCTACAAAACAAAGATAATAATAGCCCCACTGCAGATTTGTCGCAGGGCTTAAATAAGAACTGAGAAAAGTGTCCAGTAACTTTTGTCTCAGTCACTCACCCTTCTGTCAATAGCCACTGAGGACACTAACAAATGCAATTATTTCATAAATATTTGTTGGATTAATTAACTAATTGTAGCTGCTATTATCACAAAAACAAAACATAAAGTTTCAGCAAACACATTAGTTCAAGGGGATTGTTGTTGTTGTTCAGTGCTGTTGAGTTGCATCCAACTCATAGTGATCCTAAATACAACAGAACGAAACACTATCCAACACTGTGCCATGCACACAATCTTTTTATGTTTGAGCGCATTGTTGCAGACACTATGTTTCTTCTCATTTTGAGTCATGTCACTTCAGCAAAAGCAAGTCCTCTAGGGGGCTTTACTCCATTCCTGTCAATAAGATTGACTCTACTTTGAGGAGACAACTCTTCCCCAGTCGTTTCTTGAATGCCTTCCAGTGAGGGGGGCTCATTTTCCAGCATTATATTTGACAGTGCTTCTCTGCTATTCATAGAGGTTTCAATGGCTAATTGTTTCAGGAGCGGGCTGCCAGGTCCTTCTCTTTCCTTCTTAGTCTTGAAGCTCAGTTGAAACCTGTTCACTATGGGTGGCACTGCTGGTATCTAAAATACCAGTGGCATAGGTTTCGACATCACAGCCACACGGAAGCCCTCACAACACGACAAGCTGACAGACATGTGGGGGTTATGGGTTTAGCTATGCATTTTCTTAAAATAAGTAATAACAGCAGAAAACAAAAGTCACATTGAGTCATGATGGTAAAATGTGAATATGTAAACAGAGAAGAGATAGCAAAGATGGCAGGCATTATGGTAATTAATTTTCCTCTGTTTATATTTCCAGATTAATTATCATCAGCCACCAGGAAATGTAAACAAACATCCACTGGCCAAACTTTAGCTCTGGAATAAAAACCTATTGTATCTAAGAAAGTCACCTTCTAAACTGATCAACAAAACACCTTATTCCACAAAATCTAGATTCACGTTTATGCATGGTGATTTTTTTCTTTACCTTTTATCTACTTTTCTTTTTAAGTTTTTTCTTTCTCATACTTTATTTTGTCTAACCTGTACAACTCCAATTTGCCTTTTTATTTCAAATCTTATTCTGTTTTTACAAACTCAGCATTAAACCTTTACTGGGGATTTTTCCTCACCAGATGTCTGTAGTATAAATCTTGAAGTGAAAAATCAAAGTTTGTGCCTTTGTTTGAATGACAGAGAGTTGGTACTATGGAAGGCATAGGAACCCAAGAGGCACCTGCTAGCTTCAAGACTGTCCAAATCTCTAGGCTTTGGCATCTTCACCTATAGAATGATGATGTGCCAATTAGTCTACTTCTGAAGTTCTTTTAAACAGTAGTATTTGGAACAACATCAGAATCTATTCTTTTCGATTCTACTGCTCATGTATACACATTCTCTTCCTTTTTTCTGAAAGAACTACTCACTCAGGTTTTATTGCTTGAATGCTACCTTTGTAGGCCTATGCCAGAATCAATTCTGCAAACAAAATAGAATAATAATCAATACAGAACATTTGCTGCAATAGCTGTAGCTTATCAAGACCAATATGTGAGAAAAGAGTCACTCCCGTGAGTCACTGTAAAATGCTCCAGATAATCTGCAAGAAAGAATTATACTTGGGAGCCGCTGTCGCTGTTGTTGTTAAGTGCCATCAAGTTTGTCTCCAACTCATAGGGACGCTATGTAAAACAGATGAAACACTATTGTCAGTGCTCCTCTGCTATTCATACAGCTTTCAATGGTCGATTTTGGAGCCGTAGTAGGCTACAATTGGCCCACTAAAGATATCCATACCCTAAACCCCAGAATCCGTATGTTAGCTTATACTGGAAAAAGCACTTTGCAGATGTGACGACATTATGGATCCTGAGACACAGAGATCATCATGGATTGTCTGGACATACCCAATCGCATGGGTCCTTACAAGAGGGAGGCAAGAAGGTCAAAGAAGGAAACGTAACAACAGAAACAGAGGTAGAAATGATGTGGGGCCATGAGCCAAGGAATGCATGCAGCTTCTTGTTGTTGTTGTTAGGTGCCGTCGAGTTGGTATCCGACATATAGAGACCCTGTGTACAACAGGTGAAACACTATTGTCAGTGCTTCTCTGCTGTTCATAGGGTTTTCGATGGCAGATTGATTTTTGGGAGAGGGTTGCCAGGTCCTTCTCCCAAACCTACAGTATCTGGTGTTCCCTGGTGGTCTCCCATCTAATTACTAACCAGGCCGGGCCCTGCTTAGCTTCCGAGATCTTATGGGATTGGATGCCACAGGGCTACGGCTACAGGCATGCAGCTTCTTAGACAACCACAAAAGGGAGGCAATGAACTGTCCTTTACAGTCTCTTCAAGGAAACAGCATGCCCACCCATTTTAGACTTCTGACCTCCGGGACCTACTAGGTAATAAATTCGTGTTGTTTTAAGCCACTAAGTTTGTGATGCTTTCTTATAGCAGAAACAAGAAACTAATACTGCCAATAACCCTTCCCCTGAAAACCAGGTGGGGACAAGATCCTAGAGCATCTGTCACTTCTGAACCAAGAACTTGAATTTGTCCATGGAAAGGGCAAAGCACAACAGGAGACAGCTATAGGGTTCACGGACTCAGGATACTTTCAGAGCTCCTTAGGCAAAAGAGCAGAATTAGGAAGGAGGAAAGCCAGGAAGAGTATTATGTCAGTAGGGTTAATGCATTGGGGCTGGTGTATAGTCAGTTAAGGAGGTTTGGGCCTTAGTTATACTCCTTAGTGTGGTCACTGAAAATAGAGGACAAGAAATCTGGCAGGGATATATATTTTACATCATTTCTAAGTTATTTCCTTTTACTTTTCAGCTTTCCTTTTAGTCTTTAGTCTTTAATTCTTTTTTAAACTCCCAACCTAGCTAGCAAATAGCTCTGCTATGCTAAAAGGCAAGCAAGTTAAAACACTTCTGGAAAGGAAAGAACTGTCTCTCTGAAGGCCAGGTAACGTTTTGGCACACTAATGAAGAGTGGATTGGAAAGGAGAGAAAAATGTTAAAAGATCAACATGAAGAAAATTGCCCAAAGTCTGGCAAGAATATTTAAACAAGTTGGTTATCTGTGATCGGAGGTAATTAACTGTTTAATATTACTACCAGGTGCAGTGGCACTCTCTGTCATCCCAGCAAAAGGGAGGCTGAGGAAGGAGGATCACAGGTTTGAGGCTAGAGGCAGCTTGCATAATTTAGCAAGATCTTGTCTCCAGGCAAAACATAAAAAAGGGGCTAGAGGTGCAGCTCAGTGGCAGAGCAATTGCAAAATTATGAGTGAGGTTGTAGTTCAGTCCTCTAGTACCACAAAAAAAAAGATTATTGTACAATAAAGTAAGATAGTATTTCCAAGTGCATTGTTGTTGGTCTTAGGTGCCATCAAGTTGTTTCCAACTCACAGAGAGTTTTCAATGGCTGATTGTTTCAGGATTGCTTCGGGAGTGCATTGCCATGTGCTTCTCCCATTTTTATGGTGCTGAGGATCAAATCCAGGACCTTAGAGATCACAAAACGACACTCTACCAACTGAACTAAACTCCAGCCCCTTCCCACTACATAGCAAACAGAGAACCCAGACTTCAAAACATGTGTTGTATATGACAGTTCAGGTTCCCCCAGGATCCTCTGTACAAAGACCCCTCCATGGAAATATTTAATCCTCTTCCTCAGTTTGTCACCAGGTCTAGATCTTCAAAGACGACTTTAGTTTTATCTCCAACAATTCCACCTACAAACCCTTCAACTCCATCCAAACTGAAGATGAACATCTCCTCATACTCGCTCCAATCAAAACCCCAGGACCCCCACTGAGTGTCACAATGGCCAATCTCTCTTTGTCTCAGTTTCCTCATCTGAAAATAGGTATAACAAGAGTACCTACTTCGCAAGGTTAATGGAAGAGTCAAGTAAAATAATACATGTGAAGTAAAAGTGCTTAATAATCGAGACAATCCTAATTACAACCCCCATGAAATTCATCTCCTCCCTAAATCCTTGTCTATCCCAGCATTTTTCCAATGCAGGAGGTCTCCCTCTTCTCAATTCCTACAGTACATACTGCACACAGCTTCATATTGGCTATCACAGCACCATGTGGACTGGATGGGAACTATTCTGTGTTTCCCTAGAAAGACTAAAAAGTACTGTGTAATTCCACTACCTAATAAAGTGTCTGGCAAAATCAATCCACATACATGATGGAAATTTGGGCTCTTAATATACAGCATAATTTTGTCTTTGTCTTTGTGGTATATTTCCATTTTCCCATCAAGGATTTAAGGCCCACAATACAGGAATGGTAAATCCTATCGGTATTTAGTGCACTGTTCTCTTTCTAGGAGATGCTTAGGAACTGTGGGCTGCTTTTCATGTTTCTTTACCAGCATAACCTACACTTGAACATACTGCTTTCCAACCTGGTATATTTTACATGTAAGCAAATAACAAGCACGGAGACCACCTAGTCAGTCAAGTCAAAAAATTAATTATCCCAGATTCTTCCCTTTCAATGACCTGACTCATTCAACCAAATTTGGAAGGTCCCATTGTTTCAATCCCTAAGCTGTGCCTTGAGTCCATATGATTTTCTCTGTTCCCCATGCTACCACTTAATCCAAGCTCTCTGAACCACCCCCTGCCCCAGTGTTCTGGCTGGTCTGGGTCCTTCATGTCACCTCCTCTGAGAGGTCAACCCTCCTGGTCCCCCTAAAGGAGGCTGACTTCTCCCTTACTCTCTAATGCCTCACCTTATTTATTTCCTTCATTTAAACTCACACGTGCTTTAATTACTTTGTTGTTGTTGTTAGGTGTCATCAAGTCAGGTCCAACTTATAGCGACCCTATGTACCACAAAACAAAACACTCTTCCACTGTGCCATGCCCAGAACTGTGTCAGTGCTTCCCTGCTATTCACAGGGTTTCAGCGGAGGCTAAGAATCCCTTAACTACCTTAGCAATCTTCATTTTTTTTGTTTTGTTTTGTTTTTTACTTGTTTACTGCCTATCCTACTCATACAACAAAACAAGCTCCTTACAAAGACTTTCTCTGTTGTTCAGTCAGTGTGTATCCCAGGGCCTACCACAGTATCTGCCAAATATGAATAATTAAATGAGCAAAAGTCAAAGAAAAAACCTGCAGACTAAAATAAATCTAAAGGGAAAGAAGACCAGTAGTAGTGTATTCCTAACCTTAAAACTTTCCTTAAAAATCATCAAATGTGAGAGCTGAGGGAACCTTACGCTTTACTTTTCTACTTTTCAAGTTCAAACATAAGGTCAAATGCCGTCACCCACCAATTAATCACATAAGCCAGCTAGGGAAAAAGTGGTCATGATATAAAAAATGTAACATAGGTGTCTGCTTAACTTTTTCTTTGTATGTACACTTACTGTATTAGCTTTGAGTAACCAATATGAATTTTAATCTACATAATGCTTTGCAGACTACAATTTCAAATCTCTATTGAAGCACTAAACTGTGCTCAGGAGATCATATATCAAATACTCAGAATGGGGCAGGCAAAAAGCGTCAACTATATTATTGGTTTTATTCTTATCATTAAGTTAACTGCAATGTATAAAAATGTGAATGAACTTTTTCTACACAAGGCCTTTCCAAAAGACTCTCTTCTTTCCTTTTCTTGTTGTCACTATAAAGACTTTACATTGAAAATAAAAATCTAGAGGTTAAGAGGCCTGCAAAAAAGGAAAACTCTAGTAAGACTATGATGTTGTTGTTGTTGTTGTTAGGTGCTGTCGAGTCGGTATCCAAATCATAGCAACCCTCATAGGGTTTTCAATGGCAACTGTTTTGGGATTGTCTTGGGAGTGGATTGCCAGGCCCGTCTCCCATTTTTGCGGTGCTGGGAATTGACCTACGAGACCTCAGAGACTGTAGTGCAGTGCTCTCCCAACTGAGCTAAATCCCAGCCCAAGACTATGATAGAGCTAGAGAATTAGGTAATTCAGGTGCATCAATCCCCACTCTAGAAAACACAGCACAAAGGGGTGGGTCTAAAGATGAACTGAGGGGTCCCATTGGAAAGGGAATCCCAAATCAACCTAGTGAATGGAGCAGGGGAGAAGTTTCTAACAAGATTTCCCAAACTCCGTCTGGACTTGATTCTCTAAATCTAAAATCAACAGATGGCCTGAACTGCAATCGTTCTGTAAAACAGAAGCGCTACACAAGCCTACATGTTATAAAAGTGTGGTAAAACATCTGTAATTTTCAACACAAATATCCAAAGTGGTATATTCCAAAATTTGTTTAGAATTGAAAACTTTTAAGTAAAAGGGCCCTAATATAACTGTTGATATAACTCTGCTCTCTCAGACTCTTTAATTTGTGGCCAGTTAGGCCTTATACAAGGTAACTTGGAAAATATTTAAGTAAGAATACAAACAGGTTAGCAATGTATTGGTGTTCAGCTTGAGACTTACAATTCAACAAAAATCTGCTATGACACATTAGCACAGCCCTCAACCTTTGGAAGTTAAAGAAGCTGAGGCCTGCTTTAAGGTCATTCCTGGCATCAATGAATCTAGTCATGACTTTGTATTTAAATATCCTAGGATCATAACTAAACTATGTCAATAATTGTTTGGATTTATTGTAAACATCTGCACATTCACTTTGAAATATAGGTAAGCATTCTAACCGTAATATGGACAAATATCCCTGTTTCATATATCAGTTACACTAGCCAAGAAAAGTGTGTATCAATTCGATAGCAAAATGGTACAATAATATAGGATGACTGCAGTAGCTGTTCATTCTATGTCTCCAAATAAGTAATTCCAAATAACCAAATATGTGAAAAAAAATGGGTTGAAATTAATAAAAACATCCAAAGAAGTATACTGGCCAACTGTTTCTAAAAACCTAAATAGTAATATAAAACAGAAAAGTTCTAATCCTTTATTTCATTTTTACCTCTGAAGAACTATTTGGTGTCGCCCTATTCATAATATTGCTGGGATTTAGCTCAGTTGGTAGAGCGCTGTGCTGCAGTCCCTGAGGTCCCAAGTTTAATTCCCAGCATCCCAAAAATGGGAGAAGGACCTGGCAATCCACTCCCAAGGCAATCCCCAAACAGTCAGCCATTGAAAACCCTATGAGGGTCGCTATGAGTCAGATACCAACTCGAAAGCACCTAACAACAACAATTCATAATATTAAATAAAATTATTTTGAGAACAGTGTTTCTTTTATTTATTTATTTATTTACTTATTTATTTAGGTAATTGCATTTATGCCAGAGACCTTCTAGCAAAGTCCATTTGGGAATTTCTCACATCTCCTGAGAACGAAATAAGAGGATTTCAACTCTGTACAGATGTCATTTGATTATGATTATCATTGGCTTTGGAAGAAGGTTGGTTTTAACATTTAGCCACTGGGCAACATCTATTCAAGGCATCTCTAACTCACATAAAGTAGATACTCCTAGTTTTCACATTTTTTGAGACTTAGTAGCACTGTCCTTCCCTCTTTGCTTGCTCTTCAGGTCAGAGGCTGGGGAGAGGAGTTAACACTCCCATGAACAGCACCCACATATCTCAGGGTGCATCTTCTAAAGCTTTTGATGGCATATCTGACCTGAACAAACCTCCTCTTGCCCAAATCTCCATTTCTCAAAATACCTGCTAATGTAGGGGGTGGGCAGGGGACAGGAGAGGCTGGAAGGTAGCAGGGATAGGAGTTTCTTAGGTATGTACAGTGTTCTAGAACAGGCAACAAATGTTGTGGAATGAGCATGAGCTTTACACCCAAGTGATGGGTTTGAAGCCTAACTCACTAACTCAGCAGGAAATCCAACTGCAGGGTTTCTGTGTCCTCACTCTTCAATGACGACTATAAGTGATCTCAAGGGTGTGTGGCGCTGGGGAAGTCAACTAACACAGGTGAACTCCCAAGTATGGGCCGTGGTACAAAATAATCTGCTCAGTAAACTGGCTTTCATTACGCAGGTGCTTTACTCCTGCCTTAGTGGTCCCAGATTTCAAATTCCCTGTTAAATGCTCATCGCACAAGTTATGGTACGAACTTTGTTGTTGTTAGGTGCCATGGAGTCAACGACCCTACATACAAAAAGGCAAAACACTATTGTCAGTGCTTCTCTGCTGTTCATAGGGTTTTCAATGGCGGGTTGATTTTTGGGAGTGGGTGACCGGGTCCTTCTGGGGGGGGGGGGGTGCTATAACGGTAACTAAATTCAAAGATTAGGAATGTTCCAGTAATGTCTCTCCCCAGGCCTTTGCTTTCAAGATCCAACATTTCCAAGCTGGCCTCCTATGGACAGGGGTATGTGTGCTTGCCCTGATGTCTCCATATTTCTAGAAGGAGAGATCCAAAGTCAGGAAAAAAGAGGAAAAAAAATCAAAAAGGCAAAGAAAAAAGTCAAGAGCGTCACAGATTCTCAGCTGGCACCTCCCAGAAGCCACACCACCCCTTCTGGCAGGCGGGAAGGAGCTCCGGGCGGAGATTCCCAGGCCTGCCCCGCGCTGCGCTCAGCACCCCGCCACCCCCTCTAGTCCCACATGGCAGCGAGCTGGGCGACTCGGACGGCACCGATCCATCCCGGAGGCGGGCGGTGGAGACGCGGGAGCCGCGCGCGCGCTGGGCAGACCCCCGCCCCCGCGTGCCCTCCGCGGCGCGGCCGTCCCCGGGGCGGAGGGAGGCTCGGCCGGCCTCACTTCCTGCGGCGGAGAGGCCGGCGACCGTGCGGCCCCGGGCCCCGCGGAGCGCGCGCCGACACCTACGTGGCGCCGGGCTCCGGGGCGAGGCCCGCGGATCGCGAAGGCGCGCGGCGCGGGGGCGCACGGGCGGCGCGGGTCACCCACCTTTCTCACTCTGCGGGCGGTGTAGAGCCCCATCCCGTCCTGCACGCGGGACGACTTCAGGGAGAACCTGTCCGGCACGTACATGCCCAGCATGGTCGGGGCGCGGCCGCAGCCCCCCGGAATGTGGGGGTGCGGGCCAGGGAGGCCGGCGGGGAAGGCGGAAAATGGAAGTTTTCCTCCCAGAATCCCCACCTCCCTGGCGATTCCAGGATCCCCCGCGGCTCAGCCCCTCCTCGGCCCTGCTCGGGCTCGGCCCGGAGCCGCCGCCGCCGCTGCCATTGCCGCCACGGGGGCGCAGGGGGCGCGGGCCGGGCGCTGTGGGCGCCGCACGCCGCGCGCTGATTGGCCCGAAGTTGGAGGCGCCGGGGCGCGGGGCCTGCGGCGGGGCTGACCCCGGCCCCGCAGAGCCCGGGGCCCGCGCGACCCCAGCCTGGCGGCGTGCGCCTCCGCCCCGGCCGCGCCCCGGGTTTCCAGCCCTTTCCCCTTGAGTACCATTCCTTTCCTCCGCTCCCCACTGGCCAAGCGCGGTGGGCCCTGCCCGGCCGGACGCAGCGTCCAAAACAACTTTTTATCAAGTTCCTGACTCAAAACAAGTTTATTACCCGAACGGCTGCAGAGCAGAACGGCCGCAAGGGCTGGGAAATGTCCATGCTTCCCACATCCGAGTTGGACGTCTTGGTGGTGGTCACGCTTGTTTCACATCTTTGAACCCAGAGGAGATCAAAATGTGTTAATTATCGTCCTCGGAAGGTATACACAGCATGCAACTTTACTATTTCGGGTTAAAGATAGATGGGTCGCAAACAGTGCAATATTGAAAGCAGCAGAAACTAGATCTTTTATGGCATGGTAACCTCTGGAGGGGAGAAGGACCCGGCAACCCACTCTCAAAAATCAATCTGCCGTGGAAAACCCTATGAACAGCAGAGAAGCACTGACAATAGTGTTTCCTCTGTTGTTCGCAGGGTCGCTATGAGTTGGATACCGACTTGATGGCACCTAACAACCACCACCACCTCTGGGGAGTTCTTGCCCTAACCAAGACACACTGCTAGTGAGTCCTCCTCTGCTTGAAAATCACCAGACTTCTGTGACTTTTAAGACATAACCACTGTGACATGCAAGAGACAGGAGGGAATACCCAAAGAGTACCTTCCAGGATCCTGACAAGGAATTGTTTTAGTGTTTTTCATACAGTTTGTAGGTTGGGCAGTGTGCTCCGAAGGCGTTTTAAGAGCCAGCTTCAAACTTCAAGATGACTCCCTACCTTTCTATTCATTCGATATTTTTGGTAATTTTCTACTCAGAGGTTTTGTTTTCTGTTTTGTTTTGTTTTGTTAACCAGGGGTGGGGGTGGGGAGCTGAACCAGGGCCTCACTTAGTTGCATCCGCAGCACATTGTTTATTTGTTTATTTATTTATTATCTTGAGACAAGGTCTCCCTAAGTCATGCAGGTTGCCTCTGGCCTCCGCCTTTATTGCTGGGATTACCTTGGAAATAATTTGATGTTCCCAGTTGAAGTTCTTAACAGGCCATTAAAAACACAAACACAATTTTGACAAAATGCAAGACTACACACACACAGCGTGGAAATGTTTCCCGTTTCTTCACGTGTTAAGAAAGCCTTGAAACAAACATTTCCTAAGTAGGAGATTTTGATTTAGGAAAAATGATAGAAAATAAATAATGGAATAACAATATTTGAAGATTTTAAAGAATGGATGAGTGAATTAATGAATCTTAAAAGTTTAAATGTAGCTTTGTCAGGAGAGTCATTTGCCTAGATGACTGAAATTGGTCCCATAGGACATGATGTCTAACTTCTGTATGGAGAAATGAATCAATAAGTAAAACACAAAATTCGAGGAGAAAATGGAAATTAGATGGCCCTGAAACACATAGTAGGTGTTCAATAAATTTTTCTTGAATGAAAGTCAAGTATGAGGTTGATGTGAGATTTTGAAACTAGTCTATGATGGGCCTAGAGTTTATTTTGCTGTTGTTTGTGCCTTATAAGAATCTGCACTAAGAAGATTTTCCAAGGATCCTTTGAAGCAGGGTTGAAACCTAGCCAGGTCAGACCCACTGGGCGCAGCTGGAACCAGACCACAATCCAGAGGGTGAGGCCTTGGCATTTTCCCCAGGGCTCAGCACTTGGTCAGACTCAGCCTTTCAGCCAGCCTCAAGCCATACGGAGTTCTCAGTCAAACGTCCTGTTATTTCTCTTTGGGCATAGAAGTTTCCACAGCTTTTGATTGCTAGAGAAGAAGAGAAACGTTTTTTCTCTTAGTCAGCCACAACCCTCCTTCCCAAATGATGTTTCTTTGTCATACAGTGTCTCTCTTTTGGTTGTGTGCTATATTTCTCCAGAGCAAGTTTACCAGCTTAAGAATACTCATCTCCCTGAGTATAGACATCTTTACTAATGGGGCCCTGATTTAAAAAAAAAAAAAAAGTAAATTTTTAAAGACAAATCTGAAATCAGTAAGATGAGAAACTTTCCAAATCTTTTATGGAACCTGGCCAGAGATTTGTCTTGCAAATGACACAAATACCATGTTTCATTAAAGTATGCAGAGTTCTTCTTATCTACTAAATGGAATGTTCTGAAGATCTACTAACTAAAAACATGGGAACCAGCAATAAAAAGCTGTTCGTAATAAGTTCCATTACAATACATAAAAAAAGGATGTGTGTTTGCCAAATCAAATGCATAATACTCACCGGAAATTTGATTTTGAAGCCTATAAGACAGTGGTACTAGAATGAGTCATTTCTTAAAACCCTAAAAGCTAGAGTGACCTTTCAATATTATCTTTGAAAAACGGGAAATTAAAAATCTGCTTTATATCAAATGTTTAAACCCAATCTTAAAAAAATAAATAAGAAAACCAAAAAGTTGATATTTAAACTTCTACCATGCACCTGATTTACTTATTCTAGAAAATATTGCACTATCTTGACACACGAGAGATGATTCCAAACACATTTCTCCGTACTTTCAATTATACTTTTGAAGGCTTTTTCATTGATACGCCTAAAGCAAGCCAGAGTTATTAAATTCAAACTTGCATACTTCTGCTGGCTGCTTTTTTTCATGTCAAGGAAGAATTGAATTATAATTCTGTATTAATTAGTTCTCTTACCACACACACTATTGAATTATGTTGACTGTTTCTCAGTTATTAATGTTTCCAAGTGCCATGATACAGTAAAATCCTGATAGAAAAAATAAAAGAAAATTAACATTTATTTAATTTTAGTTTCCTGAGAATCAGAGGGATTTTATAGTGAATGGACATAAACAAGTTTCCAGAGCAGAAAATAAAGATTTATTTCTTATGGCTCATAAAGAAGGAGGAGGAGGAGGAGGAGGAGAAAAGGATGGAGGAGGAGAAGAGGAGGAAGAGGAGAAGGAACAAACATACAAGAAAGGAAGCAAGGAAAGAAATAAAGGAAGAAAAAGAACAGAAATCTGGGTTTTGGTAGCATATGCCTATAATCCCAGCATTCCAAAGGCCGAGGCAAGTGGATCAGATTGTGACTTCAAGTCTGGGCTATGCAGTGAAACCCTGTTCAAAAGGTTTTTACTCTGAAACCATCTCTCTTCACCACCGATTCCATGAAAGCAAGCATGCCATGAAAAGATGGCAGCAAAACCTAAAAAGGTCTGGACGTTAAATTTTCCTTCATCTGTTGGTTTTATCACACACACTTGTATGCAGTGCCCAGGAAGAATCATAAAATCCTTTAGGTAGAAAAAACCTACAAGTTGTTTGGACTACAGTGAGTTTTATAAAAATAATAATAATAATAAAAATAAAAATAAAAAGCTGAAAGATAAATCAGTGCTTATCTCATCTCAAAAGTCACTTCTGTTCATAGGGCATCGCATGGGGTAATAGGAAGCCAAAAGAATAAGGAGTGCCTAGCACATGCCAGAGACCAGTCTAGATTCTTCATATCCATTATCTTAAAACTTAGCAGCCCTACTGAAGTTCCAGCAAGAAAGAAGTGAGCAGAGTTACTTAGCATATAGCCAGAGTTAGAAAGGGGGTTCAGTTGACCCAGATATTCCCATGATAGATGGAGTATCCAATAGAAAGAACAGAAAAGTCTTTAAAATATATATCTATAGCCTGAATAGCAGTTTCCAATTCAATTAAGCCAATGTCTAGTTGTAAAACTCCATTAAAAAAAAACTCAGATCTACTTCCCTGACCCCAAGAGCTAGCAGTGGTCGGTATACTACCTGCAGATGGGATGCAACCCACATTTCCATCTGCCCATCCTGAAGTCGAGTAGCAGCACATTCAAAATCAACATCTGATGATCCCTTGTTGTTAGGTGCCATCGAGGCCAGTCTGACTCATAGCAACCCTATGTACAGCAGATAGAAACACTTCCCAATTCTGTGCCAGGCACACAGTCTTATTTATGTTTAAGCCCATTGTTGCAGACACTGTGTCAATCCAGCCGGTGGAGGGTTTTCCTTTTTTTCATTGACTTGCCACTCTCCCAAACATGATGTCTTTCTCTAGGGATTGCTCTCTCCTGACCACATGTCCAAAATATGTAAGCCCTGGTCTGGCCATTCTTGCTTCCCAGGAAGGCAAAAAATAAAGCAAAGTTCTCAGGGTACAAAGCAAGAACAGGAAAAGTAATAGCTATCTCTGGGAGGGAAGGGATCAATAACCAATGAGTACCCCAAACCAAATTTAACTGGAGGGTCAAAATCCAAACAAATGATTCTCCTGCCAAGCCAAATTTGGAAAGGAAGCGACGAGGAGAAATTTCTACCTTCCTCTCTCAAGCGGACACTACAGATAGCGATGTGGGAGTGTGACCTTGGTAAGTATTATGGTTTGGGTCGGAAATGCCTCAAGGGTGAAAGATGTGGAAAAGTCAGAGAATGGTCTTCCTGCTTCTGCAGTTTCCTCAAATGCCAGGGTGCCATATTTGGGTAACACATCCTGAACCACCTCCATCATCTGCAAAGCAAATTTTCATAGATCCATTTTACACATAAGGAAAGTGAATCTTAGAAAGGTTATTGATCTTATTAGTCAATTTCACATACCCATGATGTGGTAGAACTTTAAAACCAGGACTGGCTGGTTCCTGTATCCTAAATTTTAAATCCTACCTACTCAGCTTAATCACTTTCCAGTTACACTTTCCATAAGGCTTAGAAGTGTCTGTAGGATGGGTTATACTTTCCATTTCACTCATGCTTGCTCTCTCTCTCTTTCTCTCTCTCTCTCTTCTCTTCTCTTCCCTTCCCTTCTCCTCATCTCCTCCTCTTCCCCTTCTCCTCCTTTTTCTCTTTCTCTCCCTCTCTTTCTCTCCCTCCCTCTGTCCCTCACTCCCTCCATCTCCTGCCAACCCATTTCCCCTCTTAATACTCCTCTAGAATGAGACTGAAATTTGATTAACTCTTTGCTTCTATCAAGCATTATGGATCAGTTATAAAATATCCCCCACAAAACTCATGTGTCGCAGGCTTGGTTTCTAACATGATGTTCAAATGTGAGACTTTTGGGAAGTGATTGAATCATGAAGGCTCTGACATAATCAATGGTTGAATCCATAGATAGAATCAGAATTTGATGGCATGATTGGGAGATAATGGAAACTAGGAGTGAGGGCTGGTTGGAGGAAGTAGAGTACTGGAGGCATGACTCTGAAGGATACACCTTGTCCCTGGTGCCTCCCTATCTCTCTCTGAAAGCAGCTTTCCTCTGCCAGGCCTTTCCTTTTAACTCCACCATGATGTTTCTGCCTTGCCACAGGTCTAAAAGCAATGGAGTCAGCTGACCATGGACTGACACCTCCAAAACCATGAGCTGAAATAAATCTTTCCTCTCATAACTTGAATTTCTCCCGTGTTTTGTCACAGTGATGAAAAATAGCTAAAACATCAATATAAATAATAATGGTTACTCTGTGCTCTCCTGCTCAACTTTGGTCTAACCCACTATTTCTAAGAGAAGACATGAGTTCTCCAAAGACATCCCTTTATCAGGGAAGGACTGCAAGATAAGACACTGCTTTTCCAGAAAATTTCTCTAACCTTGGGAGATATTTGACCTGTTTTTAACTGTAACCTAGCTCATTCACAAAATTTTAATCAACAGTAATGATACCATTACAAAAGCATCTGTATTTAACCACAAAAGTAATACTAATTAGAAAGCACTACTCAGTCTGTTCTATTGATTTCCTCCTTTCCCTTACTAAGACAAAATGGTAACTTGAGACCTAAGTGATTTTGAAATCAAAGGACACCACCCTAAGAGACTATTCTAAGGCCGATTGGAGGACTCTTAGTTTAAATGGCCATTTTCTAGAAACTCTCTGAAACCATGGAGATGCAATAATAATATCTTTTTAATTATTAAGCACAGAGGAAAGAACTAACTTCTCCCTTAGAAAATGTTTTTTGAAATAAGCATCATAGTTGAGTGATGATATTATCATGGTGACTGCCTAACAAAAAGAGGAACATACACAAGCAATAATGGAATTCCCTACTGAATTAGGATTTTGTAGGCTCTCTTCCATCAACTCTTTCATCTTATGTTTGGCAGCTAAGTTTCAGTTAGTATTTCATCATCATTAAGGTAAGCTTCTAACTCCATCATGTTGGGTGAGTGTGGAATCATAGTAAATTAACATTGTTTAAAGATCATTAACTTTAGAATTTATGTCTGTTGCTCCCAAACATAACTGAACAATGTACTACTATATTTTATATATGAATGGAGAATATTGTCTTTTTACTTGACCTCTTCCATGAGTTTAAGATAATGATATTTATTAACATTGATTTCCTATGTTTTAAAAGTCTTTGTAATTAGGCAACAGTATATTAATATCACTTACTTCTAACACAGTGACAAAAAATTCAGGTGGTGAAAAAGGTTTATAGATTCTGAGCTCTTGTATCTTACCTTAACTTATAAAGTGTAGTATTTAAATCTATACACAAATACAATACATGTACAATTTTGAGAGTTACTAATGCTGTTTTCCCAGCAAGTAATTTAAGTCTTTTGTTATAAGTAACTTGTGAACATTAGTCAGTCAGATGCCATCCAGTTGGGTCTGATTCGTAGCAACTCTCATGGGGTTTTCATTGGCTGATTGTTTGGGGATTGCTTTGGGAGTAGCTTGCCAGATCCTTCTTCCATACTTGTCGACATGTGGAAAGCCAAACTGAAAGACTTCTGGCTATGTTACAGGTGTATTCCCTGGAGAGATGATACCATAAACAAACAAACACACCAAAAGTAGCAGATCCCTGTATGCCATTGAGTCAAATGTTTCCTCCTCTAGTTATACTCCAGACAGCCTTTGCACTGCTGTTCTCTTTGTATGAGGAATTCAGTTATTGTAAGTCTCTATTAAAGGCAACTTATGCAGCTGTGAAGAAAAAAATTGGCATCATACTAATCCCTCAAGTCGTGAGTTGCTAGGTTTCTGCAAAATTTTGCTGTAAGGAACTTCAGACTAGAAAGAAGAAAAGAGACTGTTTAAAAAGTGTCACAGACCATACCAGAATCTGTGGTACGTTATAAAGAATATCCACAAAAAGTGACCTCTGGAACCCTCTTCCTCCAAACCCAACTGGAAAAAAAGTCTCCCTACTATAAGGAGCTCCTTTGTGTTAAGAGTGCTTTCCAGCGTCTGTTGGGGTATTGAACTGAGAGGAGGCCTGGAAACAGCAGGGACTCTGGAATCAGGGCATGTAAAGTTTGAATCACAGACATGAGATGGATTAACATGAGACCATAAGGAGGGTAAATAGCCATGTTAAGGCTTCCTTTCACATTCTGTATAATAAAAATGATGACATCTATTTTTCAGAGCCCCAGGCACAAGATAGGTTAAAAACAAATGGACACAATTGTTATTATTACCACAGATGAGAGCTGAGTTTCATTGTTGTTAGGTGCTATCAAGTCATGTCCAACTCATAGCAACCCTCATAGGGTTTTCAATGGCTGATTGTTTTGAGATTGCCAAGGGAGTGGACTGCCACGTCCTTCTCCCATTTTTGCAGTGCTGAGAATCGAACTTGGGACCTCAGAGACTGCAGAGCGGAGCTCTACCAACTGAGCTAAATCCCAGCCCAAATGGCACACATAGTCATTTATAATGATAAGTACTTTTCCCCCTTCTTTTTGAGCCAGTTTGGTTAACATCTTCCAACATATTAGAATTTAGCCATATGATTTTATAAATTGGCATGGTTTACCAGTCTACCAACTGAGCTAAATCCCAGCCTACTGAGTTTCATAGCTGTACTTAACGTTCTTTACCAAACCACCTGAATTTTGCTATACTTATATAGAAATGGGGCCGGGATTTAGCTCAGTTGGTAGAGCAACTGCTCTGCAGTCTCTAAGGTCCCAAGTTTGATTCTCAGCACCACAAAAACAGGAGAAGGATGTGGCAATCCACTCCCAAGGCAATCCCGAAACAATCAGCCATGGAAAACCCTATAAGGGTCATTATGAGTCGGACGCAACTTGATAGTACCTAAAAACAACTATATCGAAGTGAGCAGTGTAGGACTTGAAAACTCCTAATCAACTTTCCAGAGTAAGAATGATGTCTCAAATATCTCTACGATGCTAAGTATAAGATATTTCTACAGTGTGTGGGTCAGGCTCCTAAAAATTTCACAAGAACTTGTAGGAACCTTTTTTCCTTCTCTGAGCTTATAGATAACTTGTATCTCCAAAGAGAGACAGACAAAAAAATAAAAAATAAATAAGTAGTTAAATTGTGTTGAAATATATTTTGTCACTTTGACGTTCTTGATTGTACTCCCAATTTATTTAAAAATTTGTAAGGACTTCTTCAACTTTTAATTCATATTATGTGGTATTTATACAAAAAATAGCCTGCAGACACACCTCCCCAGATCATGGAAGCTATGTAGGGTCGGCCCTAGTGAGTACTTGGATGAGAGACTGCTGGGAACACCAGGTACTGTAGGCTTGAGAGAAGGACTTGGCAACTCACTCCCCCAAAACAATCAGCCATTGAAAACCCTATGAATAGCAGAGAAGCACGACAATAGTGTTTCTCTTGTTGTACGTAGGTTCACTATGAGTTTGACACCAACTCTATGGCACCTAACAACAACATATAAAAATAAATGTTTACAGTTATTTATTCCTGCAACAGGTATTTATAAAATTCCTAATTATGCACCAAGCACAAAGAATAACCAACATGAATTATTGAACTTTGCAAATAATAAGTGTATAACAATATTCCTATAGTTGGCACAACCTTGTGGGTGTTGAAAAAGGGCAAGAGAGCCTGTTTAATGTGTTACAAAGATTATCTCATGGAATCCATGCTACCCACTTGGAAGCAGGGTGCATTTGGGCAGGGAGACTATCTGTCTAACAAGGAAGCTTTAACAGTGTTTCTATCACTGGACCATTTATCTTACTAATATAAAGGGAACACAGAGATAGAGCAGTCACATCGAAGACAGAGCACTCTTCTCTTGCACAGCAACGCAAACATAGTGCAGAGCCCACAGCAAAGAAGAAAAGTCTTTCTCTAAGCACCAGTTGGTAAAACTCAACATTGACATATTGTGTTTGAGCAGGGGCATAAGCCAAGACTGAGATGCAATTTGGTTCCAGAAGATAGATGTTGACATGCCAGCTTAATCTGAAAGAAAAACTGTGAGGAGAATATTGAATGTGATAGACACAGGAGAGGATTCACAAGGGCCAGAATTTATTCTCTGTACTCAAGGCTAAGAAGTGGGGAAACATCAGACAAGTTCTATGGCCCAACATATACGGAATACGTAGAAAAATATACATGTAGCAAATTACAAATCATCATAGGGAACAAACTCCAAGTTTCTCACAAATCATCTTAAACAAATCCTTCATTATGTGCTAATGTTTTTTCCAAAACTATTTAGTCATCATCACTATCTCACTTTCCCAGATCAACTGGAATCGAAGACCAACTTCTTATCAGGGAGAAGGCAAGCTACAGACCTCCAAGGTTCTCCATTTGCTACTACTGTACAAGAGATTGCCACAGCCCTCGGAGGCTCCAAACAGAGTCTGGAGAATTGTGTGGAGTTCAAAAAGCTACATTTCCCCAGAGCAGGAGCCCATGCTGTAAACCCTTCTTCCTCAATGACCTAAGCAGCTACAGCTCAGCATCATCTTGAAATCGAAGGTATTGATAGAATGTGTCCCACCCTGGGGTCAAGTAGCCACAGTGTATCTCCATTCTTGTGACTCTGATGTCATGCCACTATACCTACCATGGTGACTACAGCATCATTACCCTGGCTTCTCAAAGCCTAGGTCCAGTGTAGAGGCTGAGACCCTGGCTTCCAAATCTACCTGGCAACCCCACCTCCTAGGGAAGAGGTCAAACTTGCATAGAGGAGAAGCTGACACACAGCCAGCAGCTCAACACTCCCATGTGTGCCTATGCCCAGGATGATAGTCATCCAGGTGTTCACTCTGCTCCACCAAAGAGCTGGCCACTTGGGTGGCTGGATTATAGTGTTCACACACCTGTGCCTAGCAGCCACCCAGGCCACAGTCACACTACAGCAAAAGGCTTACTGTGTAGCTAGCCAGCCCAACACAGCCCTGTTCACCTGTGCCCCACCCAACAGCAAATCTGGGGTGTCCTGACCCCCTAGCCAGAGCACATGCTGCACAGCTAACTCTACTGCAGTGTCCACACACTCCCCAGTATGGCCCGTCAGCCATCTGGACAGTGGCCCAGTTTTCCTGGTGATCCTGCTGCACAGATGGTCATCCTTCATTGCCCATGCATGACTAAGTCCTGTCTGACAAACAGATAGCACCCCTGTTTATGAGACAGCCAAATACAGAGCAGCTGACCCATAGAATCTGTGGAAGAACCCATAGAACCTGTGGAAGCACCCACAACTGGCCCCATAACAACCAGGTGGCAGCTTTACCTCCAGTGAAAGCACCCCATACCATGACAGTCACAAACACCTGCAGCCTAGGCCACAGAGGTAAACAAAGATATCACTGATGAAAAGTATAGCTAAAGAAACTGAGCAGGAAACACACGACTGGGTCTATCCAGAATCAAAGCTAACGCACCATACCCAATCAACATGCTAGCACTCATCTACAAGAAAAAGTCTCCTCCTACAGAAAAATAAAGAAGGAATAAGCAATGATTACACTAGAGGCACAGATATGAATGCAGGTACACAAGAAACATGAAAATTCAAGGAAACAGGGCCTCCACTGGGAAAACTTATAATTCTTGGGTCACAGAACCCAATGAAAAGGAAATTCACACACAACTGGGAAAGGTAATCAAAATAAGCAACTGAAAGAGGCTCAGCAATACCCAAGAGCAAGAGCACACTAACAATTAAATGACTCAGAAAAATAATAATAATTTATTTCACATGAGAAATTGAACAGAGATGGATATCATTAAAAAGAACCAGGTAGAAATGTTGTAGATTCCAACAAATGAAACAAACAACAAAAAATAAAATAGCAAACTATATCAAACGGAAGAATGAATTTCTAAACAAGTCTTCAGAATTAACCAATCAGAAGGAAAAAAGGGAAATAAAAAAGAATGAGAAATAATGAAGAAAGCCTGTTAGATCTACGAGAAATCATTACATGAACAAATATTCACATTACCAGAGTTATAGAGGGAGAAGAGATGGAGAAAGCCACAGAAAGTATATTTAATGAAGTTATGGCTTAAACATTTCCAAGTCTTGGGAAAGATATGGACATCCAGGTTCACAAAGCCCACAGAATTCCAATTAAACCAAAAAGGTCCTCCCCAAGCAAATTATAACCAACCTATCAAAAGTGAAAGATTAAGAGAATTCCAAAAGCAGTAAGAGAAAATTACCAAGCCATATATTGGGAATTGGGGCTGGGATTTTAGCTCAGTTGGTAGAGTACTGCTCTGGAGTCTCTGAGGTCCTGAGTTCGATTCCCAGCACCGCAAAATGGGAGAAGGACGTGGCAACCCACTCCCAAGGCAATCCTGAAACAGCCATTGAAAACTCTATAAGGGCCGCTATGAGTCGGACTCAACTAGACAGCATACAACAACAACATATAGGGAATTACCATTGGACTAACAGCAGATTTCTCAAAAGAAATCTTATAGTCCAAAAGAAAATGAGATGATGTAATCAAAGTGTTGAAGGAAAAGAAATCTGCCCTACAACATAACTATACCCAACACAGCTACTGATCAGAAATAAAAGACAAAGTTTTTCTCAACAAGGAAATACGAAGGAAATTCATCACCACTTCTTGTTAGGTGCTGTCAAGTCAGTGTCCGACATAGTAAACCTAAGTACAACAGGTGAAACATTCTTGCCAGTGTTTCTCTGCTATCTACAGGGTTTTCATCACCACTAGACCAGTGTTAAAACAGTGGCTTAAGGGAGTCCTAAATTTAGAAGTAAAAGGATGGTAACTGCCGTTATGAAAACAGAAAACTACCAAACCACAATGATAAACAATGAAAGAAGAAGAAAGGAAAAAAGACATTCAAAATAATCAGAAAACAATGAACAAAATGACAGTAGTTTACCACCCCTAGTAGTTTAATACCTTAACATTTAAGCCAAATGGATTAAATCACTCAATATAAAAGGTATAAACTGGCTGAATTGATAAACACACAAACCCAAGTATATGCTGCTTACATGAAATTCAACTCACCAATAAAGACACACACTGACTGAAAGTGAGGGGATGGAAAAAACATTCCATAAAAACGGAAACCAAAAGTGAGCAGGGGTAGCTTGTATCATGAGTATGTATACCAAATAAACAGTCTTAAAGTCAAAAACTGTTCAATAAGACAAGCATGGCTATTGTATAATGGTAAAAGGATCTATTCAGCAAGAGGATATAACAGTTATAAATATATATACATCTAAAACTCCACAAAACAAATATGTAAAGGAAATTTTATTAGATCTATAGGAAGATAGACTCTAATACGATAATGGTAGGGGACTTCAGTACCCCACTTTCATTAATGGATATATCTTCTAGACAAAAAATCAACAAACCATACTATAGACCATAGGTATCCAGCCTTTTAGCTTCCCTGGGCTACACTAAGTAAAGAGGAATTGTCTTGGGCTGTACACTTATTATAGAATAGAGTAACTGCACATACATAATGAGACTTCTTTTATTTTTTAATAATTTTGATATAAAATTTAGAGAAATAAGAATAATATAAAACTGGGGCTGCATTACTGGCTTTCCTGGGCTACATGTGGGCTGAACATGCCTGCTATCAACCAAGTGGACTTAGTAGACATTAACAAAACATTTTACTTAATAGCTGCAGAATACACATTCTTCTTATCACCACTGTTCAGAATAGATCACATAATGGGCCACAAAACATTCTTCAAGATAGACCATGTCCAAAGCCATAAAGCAAGTCTCAATACATTTTTAAAAATCAAAATCATATCATAGGATAAAGTTAGAAATCAACAAGAAGAGGAGCTGTACAAACTGTATGTTGTTGTTCTGCTAACAAGTCAGGTCCAACCCCTAGCAACCCTATGTACAATAGAATGAATCACTACCCAACATTGTCCCACGCCCAGCACTATGTCAGTACTTCTCTGCTATTCACAGGGTTTTCAATGGCTAATTGTTTCAGGAGTGGTCTGCCATGTCCTTCTCCCAAGCCTACAGCACCCAATATTCCCAGGTAGTCCAAAATGAGATATCACCTCACCCCAGTAAGAATATTTACTATCAAAAGGCTAAAGATAAATGCTGGCAAGGATATGGAGAGAAAGGAACCCATGCACACTGTTAGTGGGAATGTAAGTTAGAATAGCCATTATGGAAAACAGGCTGGAGTTTCCTCAGAAAATAAGAAATAGAATCACCATATAATGCAGCAATTCCACTAGTAGGAATCCAAAGGACTTGAAATCAACTTGTTAAAAAGATACATACTCTCACTTTTTATTGTAGCACTATCCAGAATAGTGAAGATATGGAATTAACCTAGGTATCTTTTGATGGATGAGTAAATAAAGAAAATATGCTCTATGTACACAATGGAATACTATTTGACTGTGAGAGAGCACAAGATCCTGTCATTTGCAGTAACATGGATGAGCCTACAGGACAGTACATTAGGTGAAACAAGACAGACATAGAAAGTTGACGTCATAGGAGTAGAGGATAGATTAGCAGTTTCCACAGACTAGGAAGGGAGAGGGAAAAAGTTATGGAAAGAAGACAGTTAATGGGTACAGGGGGTGCAACTGGACAATAAAAATAACTTATGTTCTACAGCACAGTACAGAACTGTGGTTGGCAACAATTGTATTTTTAAAATAGCTACTAGGATTTTGAATGTTCCTAACAAAAAGAAATAATAAATGCTTGAGGTAATGGATACATCAGTTACCCTGATCATCATACATTTGATGTTGTTGTTGTTGTTGTTAGGTGCTGTCGAGTCAGGTCCAACTCATAGCCACCTTACATACAACAGATGAAACACTATTGTCAGTGCTTCTCTGCTATTCATAGGGTTTTCAATGGTGGACTGTTTTGGGAGTAGATTGCCAGATCCTTCTCCCTAGCCTGCAGCACTTGGCATTCCCAGCTGGTCTCCTATCCAAGGACTAACCAGGCTGACCCTGCTTACCTTCTGAGATCAGGTGGGATCAGATGCCAGGGTTCTGTGGCTGCAGACATACATTGTATACACGTATTGAAATATCATAGTGTATCCAAAAAACATGTGCAATTATCTGTCAGTTAAAAATTTTTAAATTAAGAGAAAAATAAGACATAGCACATAGTATAAAATATCCTTCTAGAAAGCTTTTATCAATCCATACTCTCATCCAACGCATAGGAGCAACATATGCTCTGCAGCACTGGTTATTTTTATGTTTTCAATTTAATAAGTTGAAATGATATTTTGTCATTTATATTCAGCTAGTTGTAAAAGTAAAATGCTTTTACATAAAATAACTTCAGTGGCATCATATGGTTGTGAAAGCTGGACATTGAACAAGAGAGACAGGAAAAGAATTGATGCTTTTGAATTGTGGTGCTGGAGACGTCTATTGAATATACCATGGACTGCCAAAAGAACCAACAGATCTGTCCTAGAAGAAGTACAACCAGAGTGCTCCTTGGAAGCAAGAATGGCCAAACTGCGTCTTACATATTTCGGACATGTAGTCAGGAGAGAACAATCCTTGGAGAAGGCCATCATGTTTGGGAGAGTGGCAGGTCAACGCAAAAGAGGAAAACCCTCCACCAGATGGATTGACACAGTGCCTGCAACAATGGGCTTAAACATAAATAAGATCATTTGCCTGGCACAGAATCGGCAAGTGTTTCAATCTGCTGTACATAGGGTCACTATGAGTCAGACTCGACTCGACAGCACCTAACAACAACAACAACAACAACTAATTAAATATCTAAAACAGAACTGAATATCCCCTACTGGTATTTTGTCACCAAATGTCTGGGTCTCAGACTGGGCAATGCACAATAAGCAGCAACTGTTGCAGAATTCTGTCTATATTAGACTGATTTTTGTATACATGTACTACATATGCCAATATTTATAAGTGACAAAGTCAAAACCAAAAAAATAAAAATATTTGAAATCTTTGTAGTCATTTTCACACAGTGAGCATGTAGAGATGAAGTAATATGAGCTAATCTTATAACTATTTGGTTAATTTATTTTGGATTCCTGGATCCAGTATTTCATACACATTTCTCTCTTCTATTCCCTGTATTTCCTTTCCCTTTTCCTGCCAGTCTCCTGGAGCTCCAGTGTTATTATATGCTCTAAAAAATATTTCACTCATGCAATTGCAATGCTTTTCAACTTTCAAGCTCAGTAGGGAAAAATGTGGAGGTGTTTAATTCTCTGGTTTTATATTTTTTATGGGAAATGAAAATTGAAATCTGTAAAGTAAAACATTATTTTTCTTCTTTTCCCCATATGTCTAAGTGACACCAAGCTCAAATATGTTATTATAGATAATCCTTGCCAATTTAAATGTCCAATTTCTCAATAAAATATGTATCAGGAAAACTCAATATCTTTACAAATGTGACTCCAAATTTTACCCTCAGATAGTCTAGCTAAATTTCCACTTACTTCTGTGGGAGTTATAACAAGTAGACCTGAGGAGAGAATTTGGCCCATGAAATTTAAAATGATTGTCAGATAGGGAGGGGAGGTAAAATATTTCTGAGACTTGTGAGTATACAATAGCTATGGAACTTTCAAAAGGAAGACATTACAATACTCATAATATTAAAAAATTAAATTAGAAAATTGCTAATTTAACCACCCTTGAAGAGTTTTAACTTATTTTAAAGAATATACTTAATAAAGAATGCTGTGTTCATTCATTCAAAGATATTTTTTCACACCAACATCAATTTTTATAAAGGATAAAACTTTCTAGCCCAATAGTATTCCACATAATAGTTCTAACATGAAACTTGAAGCCACTCCAAGTATTGCCTAATATATAGTATAAAAGAATCATTTTGCTCCATGGAATGTACTTAGCTGCCAGCATAAGATCTTAACACGAAGAACAATAGACTGAGTCAAATAGTATGATGCCTTTCAAAAATGGCTTTAATTATTTTTTGCTAAATTCAAGAGTCAAACATTTGTTCTATAGCTTTAGTGACACAACCTCAACACATTTAATGATTCTGATTTTCCTAGAAAGAGCTCTGATAGTATTTGTGCTTGAAAGACTCCTTGTTTACCAGCTGCCTTTTAATTAATCCAGTAGTTTGTTGCTGTGACAGAAACTGACCAAAGCAAACATATGGAAGGAAATATTTATTGGAGGCTAACTTATAAGATCAGTCTGTAATGGCAGTTCAGCATGCATGGTAGCAGCATGTGACAGGGCTCATGGCTGATGACCTTATATCTTTGTGATCAGGAAGCAGAGAACTGGAATTGGCCTCAGGGTACAAACCTCCAAAGGTCTGGTCCCGATGAGCCATGCCTGCAAAACTAGAATCCCGCTTCCTAATGCTTCATAAGCCTGCAGCAGTACCACTGTGGCATCAGATCTTGGAAGCTAACCAGGGTCGGGTCTCGTTAGTACTTTGATGGGAGACTGCCTGGGAACACCAGGTACTGTAGGCTTGGGGAAGAACCCAGCAGCCCACTTCCAAAAATAAAATGCGCCACTGAAAATCCTATGAACAGCAGAGAAGCACTGACAGTAGTGTTTCACCTGTTGTACGTAGGGTAGCTATGAGTCGGAAACCGACTAGATGGAACCTAACAACAATGTTTCATAACCTCCCAGAACAGTGCCACCAGCTGGGGGCCCACTATTCAAACACATGACCTTTGCTTTATTGTTGTTAGGTGCCCTAGAGTCGCCATCCGACTCATAGGGACCCTCAGAGGCTTTTCAATGGCTGATTGTTTTGGGATTGCCTTGAGAGTGTATTGCCATGTCCTTCTCCCATGACCTTTGCTTTAGATTACTTCATTTTACTTCTGCCAAAATCACGGGCGCTACCCACAATTTAGACCACCCGTAATTTAAACTCTAGTTTAGACTCTCAAACTCCACATGCATTACAATACTTATATGTTCCTGTTCATTATTGCACCTAACAATAATAATTCATTACTGCATGATTAACATTCCTAAAATATCTTGATACAACTTTCTGTAATTAAGTCGGAGAAGTCCATATTGTTGTTAGGTGCTGTCGAGTAGGTATCCAACTCATAGTGACCCTAAGTACAATAGGCGAAACAGTATTGTCAGTGCTTCTCTGCTGTTCATAGGGTTTTCAATGGCTGATTGATTTTTGGGAGTGGGTTGCATGGTCCTCCCAAGCCTACAGCCCCTGGTATTCCCAGGCCTTCTCCCATCCAAGGACTAACGAGGCCCAACCCTGCTTAGCTTCCAAGATCTGACAGGATCGGATGCCACAGGGCTATGGCTGTAGGCCCCAGAAGTCCATATACTAACTACATATTCCCAAATTCTTATCCTGATGTGGAAGGCTGTGCACAATGTGGATCTATCCTATGCTTCCTGACCCAACATCCACTTATTTTAGAATCCTTCATCCAATTGAACTCATTTATTATCTTTTCCCTAATCATAGCTGGCTTAATATTACACCTACATTTTTCCATTGCCTCCAGTGTGCTTTTTATTATTTTCTTCTTATTTAACTGCTGTCATCCTTCACAGTCCCAAGTATGCTTCATCTTTTTCATGAAATCATTTCTGATTACCACCATTGAAAGTGAACTTTCCTATTTTTATATATCCATAATTTCTGTTGCCTGTTCATTCATTTGGCACTTAACCATAACTATCCCACATTTTTGGATTCTAAAAGAGGAAAAGAATACATAGCTTAAGAAGAAATGAGAATCAGGCTTGTGTGAGTCCTCCCATAGCAACAATGGGCAGAGTAAGGCAATGACGCAAAATATTAACACTGATAGCCAACAGATGAAAAGAAAACTGAACATAGAATTCTATATCTCACCAAGATATCATTCAAATCTAAAAGCAAATAACACTTTTAAATACATATACGTTCACATTTATCACCCAAAACTGTGAAAGAAACCAGAAATATAATCCAGTGACAAGAAAAAACTATATTGATGTAATGATACAATAAGTAATGATAACGAAAAGTAAGTAAATTCACATAAATTATGGGTTGTAAAATTTAAAAAATCTTTTAATATATCAACCTAGATTTGTAATTCTAGACATTATTGACATGCAAATGGGAGTCATGTCTGTGTGGAGGATTTAAAGGGACACAGAGATGCATTAATTTGATTGATTAATTCAATAAGTTGTCAGAGAAGAAGCTCAGGTATGTATGTTGAAGTTTTTAGGATACTCAGAAGTAGAAATTGGGAAGAAAGAAGTGAAAAAAGAGAATCATAAGGAGAACATAAGAGGGAAACGTCAAAACAAATAATCACACCCAATATCTATCTATCTATCTATCTATCTATCTATCTATCTATCTATCTCTATCTCTCTCTCATATAGATAGATTAGATAGATAGATAGATTAAAAATATGGTAAATGTTTAAATTAAAAAGATAATGACAGTAAAACATACAATGCCATCAATTGCTCTCAAAATACTCTCCACTTTGAACACTTATCCCATCATTCTTGCCACTTTCTGAAGTAGTTTAGAAAATCTTCTTTCATGAGTGGTTTTTTGTTTTTGTGGTTGTTATTGTTTTGTTTTGGTGCTGCTGGGGATTGATCCCTGAGCCTTGGGCATGCTACACAATACTCTATCACAAAGCTACATCCCCAGCCCTCTTATTCTCAATAGGCACATCTCTCCCACTTCTCCCAACTTTTGGGATTAAGAACAAATTCTGTACTTCCAAACACATAGAACACTTTCTAGCAAGTGCTGTCTTTTCCCAACTTCCTTCTCATATATCCCATTGGTAAAGTCTGTCAAAGTAGTTTAGCCTTACTGGCACCTGGGGTCAGACAAACAGTCATATGCCAAGAACCAGGCTCTTGGAACTTGGCTTTAGGAAAATTAGTGACTTTGTTCTCAATGGAGATCTGTCTCCATTCTTACTCTTGCCTTATGTGGTAACCTTAAGACACCCAAGGTATCAATCAATACTACACACCATCATATACTCTCACTATGTATAAAAATAAAAACTTTTAAATTACTTGGAGAAAATATAGAAAAGTATCTCATTATTTCAGAGTGGAGAGATCCTTATTAAGAAGAAAACATGTTTTTAAAGTGTCAAAAATTTAAAACTTCAAAATTCTGAACAATTTAAGAAATCATTAAAATGTTAAAAGATAAAGTATAGAGTATGAAAAATGTTTAGAATATATAACAAACAGCATATTGATAAGACAAATATCTGAAAGAAATTTGCACAAAAATAAAAAACTAATGAAATAAAAAATATAAATGGCTATTTGACAGATGGTTCATACTTATTAGTAACCAAGGAAAGACAAATTGAAGCAACGATCAGATAACACTTTTAATCCCATCAGCTAGGCAAAAACCACAAAAGCTGAATATTTTGTATAGACCAAAACTAGGAGGGCTTACTTTGGGGAGAAATTGAGCAGTATCTATTAAACCCAAAAATGAATATTCTCTTTGGCCCAGAGATTTTCTTTGAAGTTTCCCATTCTTACAGAAGCACTAGCACATTGAGTTTGTCACAATATATATTGTAATTTCAATGATACGTTCTCCCCAATACCAGAATCGAAATACAAAATATGATATAGTCACAGATGTGCAGACAATTAAAATGAATGAGCTAGATCTACATGTCTCAAGGTGGGCATGTCTCAAGTACATAGTGTTAATCAACCAAAGCCACTTTGACTAACCATGCCACACATTTCACGGGGACATTGTTGTTGTTGTTAGGTGCCGTCGAGTCATGTCCGACTCATAGTGACCCTTACAGGGTTTTCAATGGCTGACTGTTTCGGGATTGCCTCGGAAGTGGGTTACCACGTCCTTCTCCTGTTTTTCTGCAATGCTGGGAATCGAACTAAGGACCTCAGAGACTGCAGAGTGGCGCTCTACCAACTGAGCTAAATCCCAGCCCCTATGTTGTTGTTGTTAGGTGCCGTCGAGTCGATATCCGACTCATAGCGACCCTTATAGGGTTTTCAATGGCTGAGTGCTTCGGGATTGCCTTGGGAGTGGATTGCCAGGCCCTTCTCCCATTTTTGGGGTGCTGGGAATTGAACTCGGGGCCTCAGAGACTGCAGCGCAGCACTCTACCCACTGAGCTAAATCCCAGTCCCCCAGCCCCTATGGGAACATTGTTGTTGTTAGGTGCCATCGAGTTGGTATCCGACTCATAGCGACCCTCAGTACAACAGGGGAAACACTATTGTCAGTGCTTCTCTGCTATTCATAGGGTTTTCAATGGCAAATTGATTTTTGGGAGGGGTTGCCAGGTCCTTCTCCCAAGCCTACAGCTTCTGGTGTTCCCAGGTGGTCTCCCATCCAGGTACTAACCAGGCCCGACCCTGCTTAGCTTCCACGATCTGACAGGATCAGATACCACAGGGCTACAGCTGCAGGCGTATGGGAACATAGATGTAAGTAAAATATTTAAAAGACCTAAACCTTTTAAGGGCTGGGATTTAGCTCAGTTGGTAGAGCGCTGCACTGTAGTCTCTGAGGTCCCGAGTTCAATTCCCAGCACCACAAAAATGGGAGAAGGGCCTGGCAATCCACTCCCGACAGAATCCCGAAACGGTCAGCCATTGAAAACCTTATAAGGGTTGCTATGAGTCGGATACCGACTCGATGGCACCTAATAACAACAACAACAAACCTTTTAAAGATAGGCTGAAAAAGATTTAAATACACATTAAGTGTATAAATCTGTTTATCTCAGTGAAAGGCAGATGACTGAAGTCAGAGATGATTTGTAGAGGGAACTTGGCTTTAACCATAATATTATAGTTGTTTACAAGGGGAATGAATTTTTGTATTACTTGTGTAATTCAAAAATAAAAATGTAAAAAAGAAAGAAAATAAAAATAAAGTTTCTGGTTCTACACTATATTTTGGTTTGAAAGATCAGTTTTCTCATATATTGAATGGGGATAGTAGTGTATATTTATATATACATATATAATGCTCATATATATATATATATATATATGAGTATTGAATGAGTTAATGTTTGTAACACAGACAGCACCATGCCTGTTTATACTAGATGCTCAAAAACAAAAGTCAGTTTCATTCTCTTTTCATTCAATGAAAGGGCAAGCACAATGGTGTTTAAAACCTTTTTATGACCGCCTGCCTAATGTGTGCCTTGACACTTACATTCAGTCTATCTGACCAAAAGGATGGGAAAGAACCCGATGCCTAAATGCAAACGTGATTCATTGACATTCATGTAGCCTTCAGTTCCCTTTAAAACTCATCTGACAGTTTTAAAATACTTTGGTTTCCAGTCAAAGGAATTGAAACATTATTAACCTAATTACCTTAGGAAATTAGAGAAAAGAACCAATGATCTTAGAAGAAACATTTTTTTTTTGCCTCTTTGACAAATATTTCCAGGCATAGTAAAATTAAATATCCCATTGTAAAACGACAAAGTACCCCCAATTGGGATATTATTTTCTGCATAAGCCTGTGGATATCCCCAGTTTGAATGCCAAACTGTAACTCACTCTTGGAGGTTTGTTAGCATCGTAAACTGCCAGAGTACAGTTTTATGAAGGACAGAAGGACCTCAGACTGAACTTGCCCAATTAAACAGATTAAATTCTAGCTGTGAATTCAGGCCAGAGCCATGCATTATTGTTTTACTACAGAATAAACATAAATTCACCAAAGCAATGAAGTTTGCAGCTGGTGAAAGTCCATGATTTTCCCAATGGAAATGTTTATTTATTTAACTCTGAATATAAAGTTAAAAAGGATTCTAATGCATCTCAGGGACAAAAAAGAAAAAAAAAAGGAAAGAAAGAAAACATGTGTAACTTGGACATAAACATTTGAGACTAAATTTATTCTCAGTTATTTGTGAACTATTTTAATTCCAGTTAGATTCAAGTACTCGAGGTGCATATTTCCACAGAATAACAAAATATATATTTAAAAAACAATGTACTAGTGTGCAATTAGCAATGGAGATAAAATGTCTAGAAAAATATAGTATATGGCCTTGAGAACTGTACCTAATATATGATCGAGTAAAACTATTGATGTAAGATAAAGGTTTTTGGTTAAGTTGACCCATTTTGGGGGGAAGGGGAATAATTGCCTCAGTTAATTTGGATTGCTATGACAAAATGCCATAAACTGGGTGATATATAAAGAATAAAACTTTGTCAGTTCTAGAGGCTGAGAAGTTCAAGATCAAGGTGCAGCAAGTTTGGTGTCTGCCTTCTGGTTCATTAGGTGACTCCTTCTAGCTGGGTCCTCATAGGGTAGAAGAGGTGAGAGGACAGGTCTCTTACAAGGGAACTAATCTCAGTCATGAGGTTTCTGCTCCTATGACCTAATCATCTCCCAAAGGCTCTACCTCCTCATAGGATCACATTGGGGGTTATGATTTTAACATAAATTTCTGGGAGGGATGCCCACATTCAGATCACACAAAAATAAAGATAATGGTCTAAAAAGAATGAAAAAAGTATTTATAAAATCTCTAACAATTAGGGGTGGGAAAGGAAGATAGAGGAAAGGCATTATTTATGAAGTGTTATTGCTTTAACTGAATTTGATTAGTCCTTGATTCAAAAATAGTCATTTTCCTCACACAGGATCTTAAGGTATCAGAAGCCATTAACACTTCATCTGGGATAACCTATATACACATGAAAAAACAAGTTGCCATCATTCTGGAGTAATTGCTGCATAATCTAAGTGGCTTGTAAGAAGTGCTAGCAAAGACAGTATGCTAGAAATAAAATTTTCATTCTGATATTTTAAGAATTCTTGTTGTTGTTGTTGGGTGCTATGGAGTCTATGTCTGACTCATAGCGACCCTATGCACAAAAGGCAAAACAGTATTGCTAGTGCTATTCTCTGCTGTTCATAGGGTTTTCAATGGCTAATTCTTTTTTGGGAGTGGGTTGCTGGGTGCTTCTCCCAAGCCTACAGCACCTGGTGTTCCCAGGTGGTCTCCCATCCAAATACTAACCAGGCCCAACCCTTCTTAGCTTCCAAGATCTGACGGGATGGGATGTCACAGTGGCATGGCTGCAGACAAGAATTCTTAGCATGTAATAAAAATGGCTATTAATGAGCATTTGCACAATGTAAACCATTTAATATTTTCCCTTTAGAGATGTCCAGGAATATAAAGATCCAATCTCCTCTAATAACCACTTCTATTTCTTGGCAATGATGAAAGTTCTTTCGTGCAGTTTTCACATATTAAATGCCTAGAGAAGCTTGAGATCAACTGGTATAGTCTGATAGTTCTCAAAGCAAAGTGTAATTCAGGGGGTGCCTTCACTTGGAAGGCTATCTTTCATGCATGCGTTTGCATAAACACACCTGCATTCACTCAAATAGGTTTGAGGAATCAAAAGCAGACAAAAAATTATAGGAGTCCCCAGATGCTGTTATCATCAAATTTGAATTACTATTGGAAGGTGCCTTCTGCCAGGGAGATGAGACACTTAGGTCCTAAATCAGAGCAAATCCCCTCACTCAGCAAAGCCTGCGGACACCATCCATCCAGCATGGCATTCCTTCCCCACACTCTGTCTCATCGCAGCATGGCTTCCACCCTCTTTCCAGTTGTATTTACTACTAAACCTTCTCAGGAACCTATCCATCAATACAGCAGACCTCTCACCCTTTTCTCAATGTCAAGTGTGTTCCTGTCTCCACCCTACGTTTGTGCTTGCTTCTCCAACGAAAATGTCCTCCTTTTCCCCTCTGCCTACCAATTTTGCCTATCCTTCTAATCCCCAACTTAGGTCAAAACACAGACAAAACACACACACACACACACACACACACACACACACACACACACACACACACACACACAGCTTCCTGTGTTAAGCCTTCCTTGATAATCCCGGAAAAAGAATTTTTGCTTGACCTGAATATCATTTATTTTCTCCATTCTATTTCTAGTCTTGGCTTTGATAGTAGCTACTCTCATTCCAAATAATGGTAGGTAACTGAGAGAATAGAACTAAGAAAGGGAACCTGACTTATTCAAACACTACTTATGACTACTGCAAAGATCTTTGTACATCTCAGTTCCTCAGCTACAGAATAAGGGAATTGAATGAGTAAATCTTGAAGATCAGTTCAAATTCTAAAAGTGAATAATTCTAACACATTGTTGGAGTCAGAAAGTTCTTATTTTGTAATTTCATGGGTTTTTATTCATTGTGTTTGTTATTAGGACCACTCTAGCAAAGGATGACAAACCAGGGGTTCAAACAACAGAAATGTGTTGACTTACAGTTCTGGAGACCAGAAGTCCAAGATCAGGGTGATAACACGTTTTGTTCCTTTGGGCAGTGGAGGTGACGAAAGTCTAGTCCAGGCTTTTTTCCTATCTTCTTGGGTTTAGCTGGCCATCTTTGGCATTCATTACTTCTGCTGCAAAACCTGGATTTCTGCCTTCACCTTCACACAGTTTCCTTCCTGTGTGTCTGTCTGCCTTCACACAGCAATCTTAGAAGGACAACAGTAAATAACGGAATAGAGGCCTACCCTACTCCAGGTTGACTTTATTTTAACTAATTCCAGCTGCCCACAACCCTGTTTTCAAAAAAGGTCAACTAGTTTTAGAAATTCAACATGTGAATTTTGGGGAGACAAAATTCAACCCACAGCATTAATCCTTCCAAAGGTATAAGCTCAAATCAATGTGTCAGAGTATGTATCAGATTCACACCAGTTATCTTAAACCTCTTACCCAAGTATGATTCAGCCCTTTTAACACATGAGGAATATGGAGCTTAAATGGTATTCCAAAAGTATTTTAACCCCATGGACTTCAATATTGTAAATAACATTATTATTATGTGATCTGAATGGGTCTTTGAAGCCATGGTTTCTCTTACTCTATCCTAAGAAAATTCAATCAATTCTATAATTACCATAGATTGTTCAAGTGTCTCTGTTCCTAAGCACTTCTATCATTGTCAGGAAAAGAGAAAAAAGAAAGAATCAAGTGCCACCCCAATAAATAGTCTAATGCAGAGTACCTGCTTGTGCACACAAACACCTATGCACATGATTTGATTGTTCATCATAAGCCAGACATAGCTAGGTGTTTGTAAAATAGGTTTTTTCTACTACTCACGATGGTCTTATAAGGAAGTAGGACTTATTATTACTCTCATTTTCCATAAGTGGAAATTGAAGCCTCAAATCACACAGAAATGGGAAAGACAGCCTTTAAATCTGCACACTTAATCATGATTATATATTAAAACATTAATAAGTAAATTGAATTACTTGAATACTTTGCTGATTTCAACTTTCTCCTATCACTAAGTATAATTGACAGTTGACCCTAATCACCTGCCCCCAAATAAGGTGGTGAGAACCAATATAATAAGAAAGATTTTAAAGTACATTAAAGAACATTTACCAGACCCTACCACTAAATAGGGCTATTCACATCTCAAAGACATGTTAACTCTTTCAAGCCATAATAATTGGACTAGTAATATTGGCCCTGATAATTAAGCCCATATCTAATCATACTTAGCTAAAAAGATCCTTTTGAAAACAAGTCCTCTATGAAAAACAAGTGTCAAATTATATTGCATTTCTTTCTCTGGTCTGATAGTCCGCTTTTAATCTCTTGGAATTTGTAAAATGCAATATCTTGGTGGACTTAATCTGATGATGAAGATTTGAGAATGGATTTAAACCAAATATGAAGCACATTTCTGTGTAATAAATGTAACATTGATGGATTTTTAATAAGCTTTTTGTTAGACCACGATTTCTATCTTTCATCTCTATTCTAAATCATTCAACCCTATCTTTAAGCTTGTGGATTTCATAAATTCACATTAGGGTCTACATCTAAAGAAACCCAGCCAAAATTCATATGGGCCTCTAATATTGTTCCAAGCCAACTTCAGGAAGTGGTGCAAAACTCTTACTGAAGCCTGGGCTTTCCTTAGGAGGTCAAACTGCATTTTGAATGAGAGTCAGAGTCTGAACATAAATTTACTTATGTATTCTAATGGCCTAAGGAAACTGATGACATGAATACGAGAAGCTGGTAGGTCCCACATGGAGAGCAGTCTAGACCCTCATGGTCTTACCCATGCCTCAGTGCTACTCTTTTCTTGAATCCTGAGCCCAGCCTACATTCTATCCCATCTCCACATCCCACTCTTTGCTTTCATGAAGAAAACTGAGAGGTACTTTCTTCCTAACTCCATGCTCTCTTCGCTGGATTGTCAATATACCCATTTTTCTTCAGGTTGTCTTTATTTAGTCATTCGCCTTGGAGTCAAAGAAGTTCATAAAAAATTAAATGCACTTTCTCACATGTTCAAATATGCAACTCAGGGTTTCTGTTTTACTAAATAAACACATACTAATTGATGTTTTTGAATGGTCTAAAAGTCATTCATTATTTGAATGATAAAGTATAATGCCTTCAAGCCTTGCACTGTAGTGTCCAATCCCATCAGATCTCGGAAGCTAAGAAGGGTTAGACCTAGTTGGTACTCCAATGGGAGACTTCCTGGGAACACCAGGTGTCGTAGACTAGGGAGAAGGACCTGGCAATCCACTCTCAAATAACAATCAGCCATTGAAAACCCTATGAATAGTACAAAAGCACTGACAATAGTGTTTCATCTGTTGTACATAGGGTCACTATGAATCAGACACCCGACTACACGGCACCTAACAACAACAACAACAACAAAAATATAATATAGCATAGACTTTTCCTTGAACAACTTAATTTCTAATAAATGTTATTATTTTAATGTAAAATTATACAGGTCACAGTATTCATGAAAATTACCAAATAGACCTTTAACAATCACTGTCAACATCTTGTTAGATGCCATCAAGTTGGGTCCGACTCATAGTGACCCTGTGCATAACAAAATGAAACATTACCCCACACTGTGACATGCCCGGCACTATGTCAGTGATTCTCTGCTATTCATAGGGTTTGTGATGGCTGATTGTTTCAGGAAAGGGTTACTGGGTCCTTCTCCCAGACTGGGAGTCTACAGCTCCCAGTGTTCCCAGGTGGTCTGCCACCCAAGGAGTAACCAGGCCCGACACTGCTTAGCTTCTGAGATCAGACCAGATAGGATGCCAGGGTAGTATGGCTATACACAATGGTGTATGTACTGAAGAAAAATTTTAAACTGATTTTCTTTGCTATTTAAAACTTTGTAATATGTGTAATATGTAATGATTTCAAAATTCACTCTCATTCTGCATTGGTGAAGAAATGATAAAAAAATGATTAGTAATTCTATTGATTATATGTAAAGCTACCAGTATTTTTTCTTGCTTTCTCCTCTACTTCAAAGATTTTTTGTTAAAAAGTTTAAAACACAAAATATCAACATTTCCTACCTTCTTGAAGAACAAAGAAGTAAACTATTTCTTATTGTTCACCTAGAAAAATTGGTTGTCTCCAGATGAAGTGGTACATTGCAGAGAATTAATTTTTAGATATATGTTGCTGTATACCATTCCAATATAATAAATATTGGTTAGTAATGTAAAAACAATAACTAATATTTTTTGCTATGCTTGATTCAATAATAAGTGTGAATGGTCTATTAGAAAAAAATTTTTTCAGGATATTAGGTAATTCAAATGAGATATATCTAAGTTTTTAATGACCTTAAAATTAAATTTTCCCTCATTCCCCAACCCCAGGAAATTGGGAATGTGCTCAGTAAATATAGTATTTAGTGGATTCATGAATAAACATCCACCCAATGGTTTTTCTTTTCTTTTTGTTGCAATACTGAAGGGTTGAACCCCAAGGTCTCCTGCATGCTAGGCAACTGTTCCGTGACTGAGCTGCACTCCCAGCTCCCCTTTTTATTTTATTTTTCATTTTGTGACTTGCTGGTTGCACAGGCTGCCTCTGGTCTCATACTTGTGATCCTCCTGCCTCAGCCTCTCTAACTGGGATTACAGGTGTGCACCATGGTGGCAGCCCAAGGGTTTTTTTTTTTTTTATGGCTTTCATCACATAGTGTACCCAGTCAGATTTATGTCCTCTAGAAAATTCAGACCTTCCAAAACTGCTCATGGCTTCCACATTTGATCACATTCAACACACTTCCTGGAAACTGAGAAAACACAGCTTCCTCTTATTCAAGTGTAAGACTGTTGGGGAAAATTAATTGCAAAAGTGAACTCATCTGTTTTATTACTCTGTTCACTCTACAAATGGAAAGCACTCATTCCATCTATCCTTCTTCAATTCAATGCTTATGCACAGTAATTATAAGTACCAGTTGATAATAATCTTTAAAGGATTCACATATTACTATGATTGCAAAGAGCCTTACTATGGCTAGTTCCCAAGAATCCACTTGCCATTTCCTCTTCTTATTTCCTAAATGTACTTTTTCATTGTTAGGTAAGTCTTCATTCTTTCCTTCTTGCCTTTGCTCCACCTTATCTCCCACTGCCTTTGCTCATCTACACTCTCCCATCTAACATGTTCTATCCTTTCTCTTTTCCAACACAGATCCCAAAGTGTTTGATTCTGGATTTACCACCCCACATTTCCTGTTTTTATGGGAAAGCAGTTTCAATAGTAAAACAGCTACTGGGGTGAAGCCTGGTAGCTTTACTCTAATTTGACTACAGATGATCAGTTCTATGAACCAGTCATGTTTTGATTACCAGTATCTTTATATTTTTGTAGACTTTTTCAGTCTTCCATAAATAATAAAAATTATAGGCAGCCTCTAAGAACAGCTCAGTCCAACTTGGAATTTGGTTCTTTAGTATTTGATCCTGTTGTCTACAAAAAACAGACATGAATTTATTTGTACAATGGATATTTATGTATTATTTTAGCATTTAAGAAAAATTATTAAAAACACTCAAATACCATATTACTGTTTAAGAGTAACAAACCCAAAATATTTTTCATGCTCCTTCCAAAAGAAGGTTCATAGTCATGTTTCCTTGCATACATTATAGATCTTAAGTATAAAAGACAAAGGGAAGGTGTTAGGCTATCAAAATACCCACTATACTGTACCCTAATATTGTCTCATGCCTTCAGCCATACCACTGTGGGGTCCGATCCCATCAGATCTCAGAAGCTAAGCAGAGTCAGGCCTGGTTGGTACTTGGATGGGAGACCACCTGGGAACACCAGGTGCTGTAGGCTTGGGAGAAGGACTCAGCAACCCACTCCCAAAAAAGAATCAGCCATTGAAAACCCTATGAATAGCAGAGAAGCACTAACAATAGTGGGTTTTCCTGTTGTACTTAAGGTCGCTATGAGTCGGACACCAACTTGATGTCACCTAATAACAACAATATTGTCTCACAATGCTTATTCTTTTTACTATTACTACTACTCATTGTAGGATAATGAATATTATTATTTATTTAGCTGACCAAAAATCTATACCCCATAGATAAAACAATAGCAAGAATAATAAGAGATATTTGAATCAAACTTTTCTCCCACACTTAGACTTTCCTTTTATTTTAATGACTGGGGCAGTGCTGACAAGAAAATCAGAAAAAGAGCATCTGATTTACATTCATGCAACAGAGGCAAACAGTCTCAGATATGTGCATTTCTTCTACAACACAACTATAAGTCTGTGACTTGTAAAAATATAGGTTCTTTTTGACCCAGTTCAAGAGCTCTGGAAATAGTATGCTCAGCAAATATGGAAATAATATTTCCTAAAATTGAAATATTGCTGTTTCACCATTGTTCATTAAAAAAGCAAATCAAGTAAAGTAAGGTCAAAAAAATTGCAAGCCTGAAGGAACTCTTAGAAATTTAGGTTAACCGTCAAGGAACATTAGAGCCACACAGTTTGGCAAGACAAGACCTCACTATGATGTTATAAAGGGCAGTGAGCTTCCTTGGGAGCAGGTGAAAGGATGTGAAACTATTGGGCCAGTTTTGCTGAGTCTCAAGGTGTAAGTGTGGAAGTTGACACCCTACTTTATAAAAATTATTTTTGACAGCTCTTGTATTTCAGTAGCAATTGCTCAGTTCAAGGGGAGTCTCCTTGTGGCATTGGGAGGGGTAAAGACTGAGGCAAGGGCGTGGAATCACTGCTGGCCACTGCAACTTCATCTCTTATCCTATGAACTACATTCTGCTTCTGAAAAATGGAACTTCTTGACTCCTCCTTTTCCTTCCTAGTCTGGTGTTGATAGGAACAGGGCAGTTGAGGAATGGGACCTGGAACAAATTGCACTGACATGAACTCAACACAAACCACATGTGCACTACCGATTTTGAACTTTGCATTGCCAAAAAAAAAAAAAAAAAAAAAGAAGAAGAAGAAGAAGAAGAATTCAAAGACATAATCTACTTTCTTAACCAATTACATAAGCCTTTTGTCAATACTTAAGAAGGCCCTTCTACCCTTAGGGAAAATGCTACCCCCTCACCCACCCCCAGAACTATATTGCTATTTTCTTTGCCTACACTTTGATGATTTAAAAACCACGGTTTTTCCTCTAATATATTTTGATTTGCTACAAGCAAATGATTTATGAAGAAAAAAGTTGGTAACAGTTGCTTCTAGAAGTTATTTCTAAACCCTTTAAGTTGAATCAGTATTTCAGTTTGGTCTATGATTTCCTAAGCCTGAGAAATTATAAGAGCACCATCACCTCTAATCCCCAATTAAGTTAAATTTAGTGTTGGTCAGGTTTGGTTCGCAGAAAGAAGCTTAGTAAGATGACATGCTGTCAGTTTGCTATCACATATGAAAGAGGCTTTGATAAAAATAATTGTTAGATTTGCTAGTGTGCTTTTCTCCCATCCTCCTCATATTTTAAGTGATAGTCCTTGGAATATTGTCTTTCTTGTTGCCCCAGGCTCCTCAACCCTTAATCAATCTCAAAAATAAATAAGTGGAAAATTTTTTATTGATAAATGTTAGTGGAGTATGGAGTAGTAAGTCCTTTGCTACTTCCATTATGCACCTAAATAAATGGAATTTTTAAAAGAACCAACTCCATGGATACTGGGAAAATACATACACTGGACTGCTTTCATCTGACTTACTTCCAAACAGGCCTGCTCTCGTTCCTCAAGGTGTTTTGTCTCCTTTCCAAATCTTAGCTATATGCATTATAAAGAAGTGCTGCTTTCTTCTACCACGTGAACATAGACACTTAGGATAATTAATTGCCATCCTCATTATTTCCTTAATTAATACCCCAAATTACAAAGGCACTTCATACAGAGATTCGTCTTTAAAACACTTTACAAACCTAAGCTAATTTGCCATTGTAATTCTCCAAGAATGGCTATTATCCACCCTTTACAAAGGGTGAACCAAAAGGTTAAGTGAAGAGCTTAGGGCTACTGAATAAGTTAATACCCTTGCTGGGAGCAGATCACAGGAATGCCAGGTTCTTACCTTTAAGCTCCAATTAGAAGATCACATTCATAAGAATGGCTCATTGAAAAGTCTGAATAAGGGTACATTTTATTCAAGGTGCTTTTTCCTCTTTAAAAATAACTACATAAAATATATGTCTGCACTGCTGGGGTCTGCTCCAGTTCAGCAAAAGACCACGGAGCTTCACCACAACATTCACAAGCTTGGGAATCCTCAGGGACTGGTAAGAGCTGGTTGGTGGTGCCAAGAAGGACCTCAGAGGCCTTCTTATATAAAACAAACAGGAACTTTATCAAACTGCTCCTTTGCAGGAGAGCCTAAAGCTTTGTAGCCGACAGCACAGGTTGCCGCTGCTACGATGGAATAACAGCTCAGCATCAAAGTGACAAACAGCTCTGATGTCCTCGCTGGCTGCGCCGAATGTCCCGTGATGTTGCCTTTCGATGGTCTTCTCCTCTCACTTCCTCCCTGGGATGGGGGAATTGAAAGCTCTTCTTGGCTTGCTCAAGGTCTTCTTTCTTGACCCGGAGTCTTGCCTCTGGATGGCTTGATTGAGAGTGGAGGTAATCAAAGCAGTGAAATCAGGTGCAGGGTGTAACAATCAGAGTCCACAAGATCAGGAAGAAACGAATAGACCTCTGAGGTAATCAGTGGTCTACTTACATATACCCTAGGTGAGGGTGTGGACCAGGGTGCAACCAATCAGAGAGTGGCTTATGCCAGGAGGAGCAGCTCTCCATGTGAGGGCTTGAAAAACTGCACTTATGATTGGGGGGTTAGGTGCAGACTGGACCAATCACTGAGCTTTCCTTAGTAACTAATTGGATAGCTCTGGGCGACCAATCAGGCTGAAAAAGGCCACACCAGAGCAGGGCTGTTTGGTTAAGTGTTTGGTTAAGGGGAGGGGCCAGACCTCCACCTGGACCAAGTGGGCCTCGACCCTGGCACTCTCCTGATCCACTTTGGGGGTGTCCAGATAATTCCCTACATCTACACTATTTCATTTTTAATTTTTTTCTGAAGACATGTTTATTGTAGAAGTCTTGAAATATGTAGACATGCATGAAGAATAAAAGAATCACCACAAAATCACCACACACCATTCAGAGATAATCATTACTAAAATTTCATGTAGACATACGTTTTCTGCACATTTTATTTCTTTTACTAATTTGAGAATATGCTTGAGTTGAGATTTGTGAACCATTCTTTTTTCCCTGACTTGAGCGAGCACAGATGTACATCTGTGCCCATGTATGTGAGTATATTTCTACATCAGATGATCTTTTCCTAAGTGATAACAAAAGCAAAACGTCAGAAATAAACAAAAATTAGGCGGAAAGAACCAAGGATATAACCTAAAGACAATAGCAAATGTTTACATAAGAGAGAGCTTGGAACTAGAAAAATGGAGGCTTTGAATGTTGAGCAAAGGAATTTTGAATTTGATAAGTATGGTCTTAACTCTCAAACTTGAGCGTCCCTACCTGGGAGCATACGATTGCACCCAATGGTAAAGGTCCTAGAAGCACAAAAGGCCACCATCAGAACAAATTGTGATCTTGCTGTGTGCCCAGCACTTCTCCACACACTGCCAGGGGTGGCTTCAGGTTCTGTGGAGTCTAATGCTTATGCAATTGAGATAGTACGTGTGCGCTCAGGGGCCGGGGGAGTAGCTTTAAGAAAAATAGTATGAAATTATGATCACAAAATTAAATATAAAATTAAGTCTTTATGTAGGACAAAAAAAAAGATATTTTTAAATTTTATGTAGCTGAGAAAATGGTGTGTGCTTATTTCACATTATACACATTTCACTTCAAAACAAATTTGAAAAAGCTACTAAAACCAAAAACATCCCAAAATTGAGGAAAAAAAAGTTATTATGATGCTGGACACACTTCTAGAATCATCATGTTGCTTCATTTTTTTGGCTGGTTTTTTGTTTTGTTTTGTTTTGGTTTTTTGTTTGTTTTGTTTGTTTTTGGTGGTGGTGGTTATTTTCAATGAAAAAGATTTATGTATATTATTTTCTAGAGAGACAAAAGAAAGATAAGTCAGGCTTTCCTCTAGCATGATTGCTAGAAATTTCTTATGTGAAAAAACCAAAATTTTTCAGCAAATATGGTTTAACCATGTAATTGTCTTTATTTAGTGATCCATGAATCAGGCAGCATCTTAACTATGAAATAGAAAGGGTCCCAGCTGAACTGGCAGAACAGTAAGTTTTGTATATTAGTTTAAGAAGAACAAGGAAAGGGCACAGTACAAAATAGTCGTTGGTTGATACCAGGCTTGTCCAGGTGACTTTCCTTTTTCATCATGCCAGCTCAGCTACAGGAGGCTGCAATCCATTGGTTGCTATGAATCTCCTGCATTTTGGAAAATGGGACCAGTGTAAAGTTCACTTTGAGTATATGGCATAGGAGAATGACATTCTAGTTTCATCTAATATGTTGATCTTAATGTAAAATCTTAGTCCAAAAAAAAAAAAGTTTCTTGAGAATTTCATTTAACAGTCATTAATGATTTAGAAAGATACTTCTCACCTTGACATTATTAGTACATATACTAATAATTGTGTTTAGCTTTACATATCTCTTAGTATGACTTATAAATATTTAAGATTATTTATCAATTTTGGAAAGTTCCCTACTTCTACCAACTGTGGTCCTTCGGGGTATTTCAAGCATGTATGTGTTTGTTTGTGTGCGCACATATAGAGGGTATTGTTGTTAGGTGCTATGAGTCAGTGTCCCACTCATAGCGACACTATGTACAACAGACAAAACACTATTGTCAGTGCTTCTCTGTTATTCATAGAGTTTTCAGTGGTTGATTGATTTTTGGGAGTGGGTTGCCAGGTCCTTCTCCCAAGCCTACAGTATCTGGTATTCCCAGGTGGTATCCCATCCAAGGATCAACCAGACCAGATCCTGCTTAGCTTCTGAGATTTGATGGGATCAGACACCAAGCCATAGGGATGCAGGCACATCTAGAGGGTAATCATGGATTAAACCAACTATTAGCCAGTTTGTTATAAGTATATTTGGTTTTAAGGGTAGTTACCAGTATCTTATGTTGTCTTACCTGTTTTTAACATCTTATCAGCAAGAAATATAAACCCTTTTCTAGTGTGTATATGATTCATTTCTTTCTTAATTTGATTATCAAGCACCCAAGAACATATTTATTCTTATATTTACCCTTTGTATCTTCTTTCTTATTCATTATTGCTTTTGAAATGATCTGATGCATTTTGCATTAGATTTTGTTTCCCATTATCAGAAAAATTTGTGTTGATCTCATTACTTATGCAATACTTTTGTTTCATATTTCATTAATTTGTATCTGAATTTTTACTTCTTTAATAAATAAGGTTAGTGATAGAAGAAAAACCCCTTCATTTATGTCCAAATCAAAAGTCTATAATTGTTCACTTCCTTTATTGGAACATTACAAATGTCTCTCTAACTTGCTGCTGATATGGCATATTAGTGTTTTATCAAATATGTCATATACCCAAAAGAAAATAAAAACTTGGTGTATTTACATATTATGGAGTATATTCTTGATAGGACAAAATTTTCTCCAGATTGGTTCTTGGTTCTGTGATTTTCAAGCCTGGTTTCCCACCATAATTCCAGATATTTTAGCCATGGGCACTACACGACATGCTAATATTGTGGTCTTTGTTTTTGCTATGCTTTGTCACAGCACAAGTGGAAGTAATAGGATTCCTGAAGTCATTTCTACAATAGGGATAGCTACCAATGAGTTGCCTGCAGCTGTAGCCCTGTGGCACCCAATCCCGTCAGATCTCGGAAGGTAAGCAGGGTCGGGCCTGGTTAGTACCTGGATGGGAGACCGCCTGGGAACACCAGAAGCTGTAGGCTTAGGAGAAGGACCTGGCAACCCCCTCCCAAAAATCAATCTGCCATTGAAAACCCTATGAGCAGCAGAGAAGCACTGATAATAGTGTTTCCTCTGTTGCACAGAGGGTCGCTATGAGTCGGATACCGACTCGACAGCACCTAACAACAACAACAACAACCAATGAGTTAGGCCTATAGGAAGTAGAATGAACCAGTAAAAATTTCACCATGAACCTACAGTAAATGGATGCTCCATTCAACTTTCCTTATATCTCAAAAATGCCATGGGCCATTCCAACCTTACCCAACCAGAAGGAACTGTGATGGAATGGAAGTTGGAGTTCAAGAACCGTCAATCTTATCCACAGAACCAAATATAGATAAGAAAAAAAATTTTTTTTGAGAATGTATAGGGTCTGGGGATGTAGCTCAGTGGTAGAATGCTTGCTGAACATGTGCAAGGCCCTGGGTTCCAGTCCCAGAATTCTCCCTGAGATTATCAAAACTATAATCATACAATATATTTCTAGAATTCCAGGGTCTTAGAAAAAGCCTGTGGAAACAAGAGGATCTGAAGCTTGCACTTCATTTATTTTATGACAAATATACCTCAGGTTAATTTATTTACCTGTGCATAGCAGCACTATGAGGTATATACTAGCATTATTTCCAGATGAGGCATCCCAGAAATGTTAAAGGATTTGATGAAGGCCACAGAACTAACAAAGGCTGGAAGGAGAAATTAATCCAAAGTGGTTGAAAACATGGAGTCCAGAACATATAGTTACTATGGCTCAGAAGTAATACTGAGCACTTTGCACAGTCAGTACTTAACCTCATAATAATATATATCATAGATTCTATTACTATCCCCATTTGGCAGATGGGGAAAATCAAGGAGCAAAGAGACTATTATCTGTTCAAAGTTTACCCTTCTGGTAAAGAATGGAGTGGGATTCAAATGTAGGTCTATCCATAAGTCTGAACACTTACCCGTTTCAGAATACTACCTCAACTCTTGTCCTTAGATCATAGCTCTTTTAAGGATATACTCTGAAGTAGCCTGAAAAATCTGTTTATAAAAATTTTAAGTGGATTTTGTTTAAAAACAAAATGAAAGAAAGAATTTTTGTGCTTGGAAAGAGCTCCTTAGACCAAGCTTCCAGATCTCTTGTAAGGAGTAGGCACACACTGTTTTCCCCTCTAGGTGTACATGATAAAAGTTAACATTGACAATAAGAGAATCATGGATTTTTACATAAGGAAAAGGATGTTGAAAATACATTTTAGGAAAGTATAAAGAAGGCTTGGGTTAAGAGGGAAAAATGACTAAATTAGAATAGAGATGATTTCCAAATCATACAACTTAACTTAGTGATTTTTTTTACTTTAAAATAGGGTGGAAGCAATGTGCATCCAATAGAAGCTGTACATCGAGTTTTGAACTTTGATCTTTCCCTGGCTAGTCAAAAGTGGTAGGAAGCTCTCTTTCCATGCTGGCCAGCAGTGGCAGCAGCAGCAGCAAGCCATAGTTCCCAGTGACCACATCGTCATAAGAGTCAACAAGTGTTGCTCTACTGTGCCCTGTGTTGCTAAGTTCTGATGTTTAATACATTAGGTGTATTCAATGCATTGTCAACTTGTGATCCAGGACCATCTGTATAACTGAAGAGGCATGGGAGAGTCAACAGGAAAGACAAGTCTTAAAGAAAAAAATGTTGCAAGACAATATGAAAAGAAATAATTCAAGAGCAAATGAGACAGAAATCAGAGTGGGGCATAAGAATAAGTACTTTGTGGTGAGAAGATAAATGCGGATTTAGAAATAAATTAGCATGGAGTCTTTTGAGCTGCTTGAAACTTTTCAAATTATCTGATCCAACGTTTTTATTGTCTAATGGGGAGATATTGAGACCTAGATGGTGAGTTGACCTATTCAGTGGTATAAAGTGGTAAGATTCAGAGATATCTCTTGAGTGATGGGATATCCAGGTAAGAGTGAAAACTTTTAGGAGTTGTTTTGTTGGCACTTAGGAAATACAGACTTGGAGTGCAAGTAAAGGAAAGGAAATATACTTATTTAAGAATTATCTTAAGAGATGTGGTCAAAATCCTGCAATTAAACGAGGTTTCCAAAGTGGGAAGTTTATAGAAATATGATCAGATCTACTCAGATAAAACTGGGTGGGAAGCCAGGATGGAGGAGAGATGCAAAGTTGGGGCAAAGAGGAAGCAGCGTGTATAAAGGGACAGAAGAGCAAGAATCAACAAAACAAAGAGGAATTGAAGTAGGGCAGAAAACTGAAATCTAGACAAAGAAGGGGAAATTTCAAGAGGGTCTGGGTGGTTCAAAGAGTGCAATCCCTAGGAAGAATCAAAGAGGAGGACTGAGAAAGGACCATTGTTGCAGAATTTTAGAATTCAGAAGTTGAAAATTTGTTGAAGGAGTAGTCAGAGCTGTTATAATTATGCTGGATATTTAAGAGCTGAAAATAAAGGGATTTGAGAACCCATATGCTGGAAATTATGCTTGAGATACTCATGCAAACATCTAAGTACCTTCCTACTCTTTACATTTACACCTCATTTAATATTTTTATTTGTTTCAATTACAAGAGATGTGTGGGATGTATTTCAACAAATATGCTTAATAACAGGCTAGCAGTGAGAAGAACAGAACCCAGTGTCCTTTAAGGGCAGGGACTATTTATCTTTGTATGTTCTCTGCCCAGAACAGAACTTGCCTCACACTGGGTACCCAGTGAACAGGAAATAAATAAACATGCCCAATTAGTAATGGAGTGGTTAGTAATGGAATCTGTAATTTCTCTGTTTGCTGGCTCCTGCACTGCATCCAGCTCCCTCCCTAAGACAGCCATCAATGTTGAAAGTGGCACTTGAATACTCTATATACAGAGTTCCAGAAAATAATAATAAGTTTGGGGATTAAAGGAGTCTGCTAAACCAAGTAATAAAATGCATTAAGCCTCTCTTCCCAACTTCTCCCTCTATAAACAAGCTATTTGGTTTGAGTGGATGTCTTAGGCAGTTTTCTGCTGCTATAACAGACTACTACAGACAGAATCAATTCTAAACAATACAAGTTTATTTGACTTGCAGTTCTGGAGGTCAGGAAGTCCAAGGCCAAGGAGCTGCATCTGGTGAGGGCCTGACAGCTTCTTGCTGTGTCATAATATGGCAAAGACATTACATGGTGAGAGAGCATGAGCTTGAGAAAAATCAGCTGAACTCATTTTTTTATGGGAAACTGCTATGGCAACATAATCCCTAATTAACTAATTAATCCATTTATGAAGGCAGAGCTAATCTCATGTTAAAGGTCTCACATCTTAATATTGTTATAACAGCAATTAACTTTGAGCATGAGTTTTTTGGGGAGATATTGGAAGTATAGCAGCAGGCTTAACTCTAAACCCCAGAAATGAATCCTAATTGACAAATCACTAGGATTCATTCCATCCTCTTTGCCACAGGGCAGGTAGCTAATGCTCAGGCTAACTGAATGTAACTTGCCTGACCATAGAAATAATTCCCAGAATGGTTTAATCAGCAGAAAAGTTAGAGCATTTTCTGGGAATTCTGGTAGTTTTTCCTCCTTCTTTTGGGATTATGATTGATGTCACAAGGCAAAAATCACCAATTACCAGCTCGATGCCTGCAGCTGTAGCCCTGTGGCATCTGATCTAGTCAGATCTCCGAAGCTAAGGAGGGTCAGGTCTGGTTCGTACTTGGATGGGAGACTGCCTGGGAACACCAGGTGCTGTAGGCCTGGGAGAAGGACCTGGCAGCCCACTCCCAGAAAACAATCAGCCACTGAAAACCCTATGAATAGCAGAGAAGCATTCACAGTGGTGTTTCACCTGTTGTACATAGAGTCGCTGTGAGTGAGACACAGACTCAACAGCACTTAACAACAACAACAACAACAACAAATGGGCTTGGTATTTCCCTTGTTGGTTTCATTTTCCTAATGTTTGAGCAAGCAAGGGGTATCTTGAAGGAGAGGAGAGGAAAGAAAACGATTCTTTTAAGTTGAGAAGGGAATGATGGTCTGAGGGATCTGAAAAAAATGCCAAACAGTGACCCCAAGGACCTCCCTGGTATGCTTGGGCTTATCTAAAATTCCAGGATCTTTGCACAGTTTTGCACAGGGAAGACTAATACTGAAGCTGAATTATCTTCCAGCTTGACCTAAAAGGAAATGAAGAAATATAATTTTTTAAAATTTTGCTTACTTGAATTTGTGAACTAAGAATTGCCTATTCTTCAGCAACCTTCTGCATTATGGGAAAATCCATAACAATTAACACATAATGGTTTAAACATAGAAGTGCCCAACAAATACATGATTGATGGGTGGATAGAAAGAAGGATGCATGCAGGGATGGATGGATGGATGGGTGGGTGGGTGGATGGATAAATGGACAGCATTTTAAAACTAGATTTGAAAGCTTGTACTCTTACAGAGAGTATAATAATCCCCATTAAATAACTTCGAGGAAAATGAGCAATGATCAGAGATTACCCAAATTCTAAGTAAGTCTATAAAAATCAATACTAGGTGATTATTCTTTCAGTTGCACTAAGTATTAAAGCACATAAGCTTGGCATCAGCTTGCATTTGGGTCACTGAGGCCAAACAAAACTGAACAGAAAAGAAAACAAGAGAACTCCAAATGGCAGAGCTGTCTACGATTTGAGTCAGTGCTGTCTGCTTTGTTATCCAAGCACAACAGAAATACAGGTGCAGGCCTGGAGGTAGGAGTCATGAAAAGAGCCCATGTGACCTCAAAAGACACAGAATTTATTCGCTGTGTGAAATAGTTAGCTAAATGATTGAGTGGCTCCAGTGTACTTTAGATTCCCCAATGTCATGAATGACCTTGTGGAAAACCCCATAAATTATGTTTTGACCTAGAAACTGTTTGAGACTATCACTTAACTCCTTGAATTTGGCAGTGCAATCATACCATAAATCAATTATGAACTCTTGAGTTTTAACAGTTTTAAGTGTTTTGTAATGCTATGGAATAGGGCACAAGGTTTAAGTTCTATGTTGGATTTTTCTGCGATTGGAAGAGCTGTTGTAGAACTGAAGCATGTGAATTGACCCACATTCAGTGTGGAGTGTTAATTATTTGGATCACCTCATCATTTATTAAATTGTCTTTGAAAGTAGATGAAAGACCACATAGAACAATTGTAATTCTTGAAAGATATATTCAGTTTGAACAAAAGGGAGGTACTATTATTGTTGACACAAAGATGGACACATTCTGAGTGTTTTCATAACCAACAGTACATTGTAAAAATGTACTTTATATTAAAGAACTTGTGATGTCTGATCCATCAGATCTCAGAAGCTAAGCAGGGTCAGGCCCAGTTAGCGCTTAGATGGGAGCTTGCCTGGGAACACTAGGTGATGTAGGCTTGGGAGAAGGACCTGGCAACTCACTCCAAAAAACAATCAGCCATTGAAAACCTTCTGAATAACAGAGAAGCACTAACAATAGAGTTTTGCCTGTTGTAAGTAGGGTCGCTCTGAGTGGGACACCAACTCAACAGCACCCAACAACAACAACAATACAGTTTTCTTCACATGATGAAAAATGTCATACAAAATTGACCCCATGGCAGATTTCTCTATATGAGAGATGAGGTGAAGAATCTCTACATAGTGACATGATGAAAATATATAACTCTGCAACAACTTTGACATGGTTGATAGCTCTGAAAAGAACAGAAATTGAAAGGCAAGCTTATAGGATGTGCAGTGGTAAAAACAGCTTCTCAGTGCTCTAGGTCTGTGGGAACTCTCTGAAGAGACTATGAACTGTCTTCAGTTGGAGTGGTACCATCTTTTAGATATGGGATATCACTTAAAGGCCCATGTGTTAAGGACTTGATCCTCCATATGGAGCTGTTGGAAGTTGGTGAAACATTTTAGGATTGAGCCTTGTGGAAGGTCCTAGGTCACTGGAGGTGTGACCTGGAAGAGGACTGTGAGACTCTGGTCTTTTGCTCTCTCTTTTTGCTTCCTGTCCACCATGAGTTAAACGACTTCCTCTGTCACACAGTCCTGCCATGATGCACTGCCTCACCACCAGCCCAATAGCAATGGGGGCCACCTGACCATGGACAAAAATCTCAGAAACTGTGAGCTAAAGTAAAACTTTCCTCCTTACAAAAGGTTGATCTCAATTTTTTGTCATAGTGATAGATGTTAAACACAAATGTATGGCTTTAACTTATTAGGAATAAGTCTGTTCTGCTGATTGTCTGCAAACCATCTTTGTATAGTTCTTAGCCACTACTTGTAAAGTTCAAAGATAGAGGTGAGAAAGGAGCAGTTATTTCACCAGTGAATCTTGGATCTATTGGATCATTTGATAGCGATGGCCAGTTAGTGTCCTTTGCCTGTGGACTAAATTTTCAACCAGTGGGTGAGAAATGAGGAAAGGAGAGAGACAGATATATTTTCCTGCTCTGGCTTTGTTTACAAAACCTATTGAGAACTAAGGGCTTTTACAGTCACAATGCCTCCATCTTCTTTGATATCACTTAGTTTCTCTTTTCATAATAAGAGAGACAGTTTTAACTGGTGGAGGGTGTTGTGCATGTCTCAAAAGAGGGTAAAGTCATCTTGGCAGGATTGCAATAGTTGTTATTTTTGGAGGCTCCCTCTGCTTTTGTGACCTGAATGAGGGGTCATTTACCCTGAGCACTTAGAGGCCTCTTATAAGTCATTCCAGTCCCTGCAGACTGTCATTTCACCCCAATTATTACCCAAGATGTCTTTGAAAGGAGTAAGCATACATATGAAAATAATTGAACACTGCGGAAGATCCTCCCATACTCACTAAAAGTGTTCTGGTAGCAAAACACAAATGACTTTGAGTCATTTCCAAGACCTTTTTGTATTATGTTACTGGGCACATTGCAGGTTCTAGGAAGAGCTAAGAGCTCCATGGCATAAGTGAGCTAATTGGACTGACTTGTTTTAAAGTGTTTCCATATTTTTATCCTACATTCTCTTACCTCTCATGGGATGTTCATAATATGCAACCCCAAAATACGGCAACTTGACGTTTGAAGAAACACCAGAAACAGGACATAGAAACTAGAAATAATTGCCTTTGCCCTTTCTTCCCTGGAATGGGTCATAAAACCAAGCTGACCTTCCCCCCAAAACAGATTATAAGACTCAGATTCCAGAGGTGAATTACATGCATAGGAAAGAAAAACTTTTATCTTTGAAGACACAAAACACAGAGAAGAGTCTGAACAAACATACCTAGCTGAGATTCCCCCTAGTTTATTGCCATTAGGTTATATTTGTTTTTCATGTCCAATGATGTTTTTCCACAAGATCTACCTTAACAGACATTTGTTGTTGTTGTTAGGTGCTGTCGAGTCAAGTCTGACTCATAGTGACCCTCAGGGTTTTCAATGGCTGACTGTTTCGGGATTGCCTTGGGAGTGGGTTGCCTTGTCCTTCTCCCATTTTCTGGTGCTGGGAATCGAACTCGGGACCTCAGAGACTGCAGAGCAACGCTCTACCAACTGAGCTAAATCCCAGTTTTTCCTGTTTCTTTGCATTGTTTCTGAAGGCTTTCATGTTGCCCACACACATTAAATACATTTGTTTATGCTTTTCTCTTATTATCTGTGTTTTGTTATAGAGATCTCAACCATGAACTTAGAAATGGATGAGGAAAAGATATTACTTCCCCCCCCACACACACACATACCTGCTAGTCAATGCTTGGAAGTTGTTTTTGACGTTTTCTGAATTAGATATAGTGTAAGACATCTTGATTTGGATATTACCTTGGAGATAATGCAGGGATGGGGCTGGGATACAAGAGGTCAATGGAACAGGTCTGTCCTTTTAGAATGGCACTTTTATTCAAAGGTTGAAAATAAAAGTGTTTTGATGTTATTGACCCCCAAGAAATACTGCTACATGCAAATGTGCTTTTTCATTGCTGAGCTATGAAGAATGGACATGAAAACTTACATCCATTGCTGCATATCCAGGATGAGTCCCTATTTGCAAAGGCCTGAGACAGGAATTAACCAAGTAGACTCATGTATTAGATGACCTCAAGGAAAGTATCCTAGAAAGGACAACAAACTGTGGTCTCAAATTCCTTTACAGCGTTTAAATAATCTGTTTACTCTCTATAGTTAAGTTGGGAAGACATTGCTCAAACATTGAGTCTCTAGAGTAATTTTCAGGGTAAAAGGAATAACATCATGACAGAGGATGAAAATCTTAAATAAGGTGGAATAATTCATTGTTAATTCATTAGTTGTTCATTTAATGATAATAGCTTATTAAATTGAATTGACATATAATTTTTTGCTTGTTTCTTGAGACAGAGTCTCCCTCTGTAGCCCAGGCTGTACTGAAACTTACCATATAGCCATAGATAGCTTCAAACTCAAGATCATCTTGCCTCAGCCTCCTGAGTGCTGGAATTATAGCCATGTTCCATCACACCCAGCTAACATATACATTTGTAAATTCTCTGATGATTTTTACTTTATGTAATTAGAGTCCTTCAATGAAAGTAAGGATCAAATGTCGGAAAAGAATGTTGATACTAAGGAGTATTTTTTTTACTGCTGTGAAATCCAAGATATTATTTTAGAGTTAAAATTAATGCATATGTATTATGATATAGAATGTCAAGTCAGTCCATATGTTTATGATGAAACAAAAGATGCTTAAAGGATTTTGTTGTTGTTCATATGTGAGCCACTTTGGAGTATATCTAAAAAAATCCTCCCAAATAGATTCTTTGAAAACTTGTCCCTGGTCTGCAAAACTTAGCGAGACCCTGCCTCAGAAAGTAAAAAAATGGGCTGGGGGTGCGGCTCAATGGTCTAGCACTTGCAGAGCATGCAAGTGCAAGGCCCTGGGTTGAATCTCCAGTACCACAAAAAAAAAAAAAAAAAAAAAGCTTGTGCCTATGGGATCATTCCCTCTATGTAGGCAGACCTCCTGGAGAAATGATGGGTAAGAATGAATGAGGTAATGTTCAGGGCTCAGCACTATGCCTAGTGTGTACCAAAAACTTAGTTACACTGAGTTATTGATGCCACTACTTCTACTCTTACCATCATGATCTGCACTATCAATATTATGCATCAAGGTAGAATAAATTATTTCCAGGAGAGCTTTTAGCTTCTTAGATTTGGATATTCCCTCACTGTCTCTCTATTGAAAGAGAAATTTCTACTCTTTCATATCATCTGTTCACTTTTTGTAATCGTTCGTGCCAGCTGCAGATGAAGACAGTGGGAATAAATGAGATAGTAGGTAGGAGTAAATAGTGAATAACTGATGCCATTTCACTCTAAATTTGGAAGGATCCAAGTAGGTATTTTTTGTGCTGTTTGATCATCATCAGTAAATGTTTCAAATTCTCTTTAGTTTCAGGAAGCAAAGTATAGTAAATAGGACAAGACAGATATATCAGTAACTAAAGATAAAAAAGAAAACTGAAAAGGAAAAAATAAGGATTATAGTAGAAAAAAGAAAGGAAAACAAAGTGACAAAAACAGGAAAAAAGAAAACAAAAAGAGAGAAATAGAAGAAGAAAAAGATGAAGAAGAAGAAGAAGAAGAAGAAGAAGAAGAAGAAGCAGCAGCAGCAGCAGCAGCAGCAGCAGCAGCAGCAGAAGCAGAAGCGGCAGAAGAAGAAAAAGGAGCATAAGCAGAAGGAGAAGAAGGAGAAGAAGGAGGAGGAGGAGGAGGAGGAGAAGGGGAGGAGGAGAAGGGGGAGAAGGAGGAGGAGGGGGAGGAGGAGGAAGAACTAGTCAGACAACATTGTGTACACTTTCAATCCCAGCATCTTGGGAGGCTGAGGCAGGAGAATATTGAGCCCAAGAGCAGAGATCACTGTGTAATTCAATGAGACCCTGTCTCAAAACAAATATAGAAAAGGGCCGCAGGTACTGCACAATGATATAGTGCTTGCCCTATGCAAAGCCTTTTGTTCAGTCTTCAGTATGGCAGAAAAAAAAAGTAAGATAAAGTACTCGAGCAACTTCTTTCTGTGTCCTCTAACCTTGGAGTTTGTGTGGTGGAGGTGGTGGTCAGTTGTAGATGAAGTCTTTTATCTGACCTTGGCTCAAAGTTGCCAGTCTCTGAGTTCCCCTAAGTAGATGGAATTGTCTCCTCTCCCTGGAGGTTGAGGCTACCATCCACTTTGCCCAAGCCTCCTGATGCCTGAACCTCTCTGTGTGACTGCTTTCCATCTTCCTCTTCTCTGTAATAGTTTGCTGCAGCTGTGTCATACCCTGGAGTTGTGGGAGGTCCTTCCCCATCTCCTTGACTGTTGATTATTATTTTCATGCCCCTGCAGTAGTTCAATCTCACACAATAGGTTGCCTCTCAAGATGGTGCCCAGTGACAGACCTCCAAGATAGGGAGTGTGGCAAAATGCTTGCTGCTCAGTTCCTCTCTGCACTCAGAATATACTATAATCTCCTTTGTGGTTTCTGGAATTTACAGTCTTTCTTTCTTTCTTTGGAGTAGAGTCCACTCCATTCTTTTCTGACTCCTTTGTTTTATTGAGTCATATAAATGGTGCCTCTAATCTGCCATCTTGTACTGTAAGTTTATTACTCAATATTTTTTATGTTTTAATGAATTTAATCTGCCTTAGATAAAGGCAAATTATTTTTCATTTGTTTGTTTGTTTGAGACAAGGTCTCGCTACATAGCCCAGACTGACCCGGAACTCACTATGTAGCCAAGATTGGCCTTAAAATCCATCCTCTGACTTTCCCTCCCAAGTGTGCTATTGTGGGAGTGAATCACCATGCCCAGATTAGCAAATGATTTTGATGGAAACTTTTAGTTCTTAACTTTGAGATAGATAGTAAGAAACATGAATTATTCCTCATCAATAGATGATTTCTCCAAGTTCCCTGGTCTTCCCAGCTCTTCTGAAAAGATACCACTTTGTTTTTATGAATGGCCAATGGGAAATGAAGGAGGCTTTTGACTATAATCCAATGAATTAACATGTGAGGATGATCAATATGCATGCCACAAGACAAATAAATTTTAGGCACATTTAGGTTGTTTGCTCGAACTGTGTGAGTCCAGTAAGAAATGTTAATTGTCTTCAGTCTTTTGCTTTACCAAGAAGAGAAAGAGACTTGGCCTTTGAGATTGCTTGCTAGTAAATGACAGACAGATCCTAGCACTGGGACTAATTCCATTTCCATTTCCCAAGCCTGATACTATGGATTGATATGGCTTCTTTCCCATCCTATTGGATAAAAGTGCACTTGGGAATTACCTTTTCCAAGTTCACAACAGAACACCCCATTAGTCATGAGCAACACCTATTAAAAAGCCAAAGAGTCTTAGAATTCTTCTGTAAAATTATTCATCTCAGGATTTATATTTCTGACATTCAAAATACTTTTTCAGGAATCCAGAATTTCAGGCCAATACTCAGCCCTCATAATTTGATTCCTTCAATTCCCCAGGAAAATACATTCATGGCTTCTAATTGTTTAGTGGAACATCACAGACATCTTGCCTGCTTCCCATAGCTCAGACTTCCCACTGGCAGGTGAAATGAATAGGAACATAAGTAACTACCCACAAAACTATGATTTGAGGAAAAGTAAACGTTTAAAATAAATATGATGTATTAAAGCATTTGATTATTTATGCTTCATAATTAGTCAAATGAGAAAAAAAATCTATCCATAAGTATTATAATTACATGAAAAAACCCATAAAGTTTACACACCCAGTACAATCCTGATAATCTGCTTTTCAAAAACTCTGCTAAGCTTTTTAGTCCACAGCAGGACATGTTCAAATTATGAAGCTGCCAACTAGGCAAGCCAAGGTCATATGAAACAAGTAAGGAAAATGTTCTTAAATCTTGTTTTTGGCTACAGCAGAACATCATAAATTTTGCTCTCAATTTTAAGAAGCACAGTAATTTTTTTCCCACCACAAATTTGAGTTTATATGCTCAAGATTAGACTTTTGGACTTAAAATGAATTTTTAGTGAACAGCCCAGAAGTGGAAAACACACACTTAAAATCCAAAAGAAATATTCTAAACATTATTTTCTATAAGACTCACTTTCCACCTGATAATGCTCTAATGTCTTGGGCTTCTTTTGCCTATCCCTCCCTTAGATCTGAATATGACAGAAATCAGAATAGAAATAGAACTTATGAATTTATATTATGCTGAAATGAGCAATCCCCTTTATTTCACTTAGGGGACACCATAATGTACCTAACAGAAAAATTACAGGAACCTGGAAAGAGGTAAAAGAGATTATTGAATGTGTTTTCAACATAGTAGTGGCCTAGATGGTTGCTTGTCTGGGGTACATTACAACTATATAGTAGCAAAAGTAATACAGAAATTTTTGTCTTTCACAGATGTTGATAATTGTTGTCCTTTGTGCTGGATAATCCCCAAATTATAATCACCCTATAAGTCATTCCCTGTAAGTCATCAACTGATTTAATATGTACAGAAAATACAGGTACATTAGATTGACAGATGGACATAACTGAGATACATTCTACCAGTCTTCTTTGAACCAATTATAATAACTTACTTGGTTCCTCACATATTAATGACCTAAAAATATCTTTGTGTGTTCATTTCATATTTCCTCTATAGTCCATAAACTATGATAATTATATTTAACACATCCTAAGTTATAAATTTACAGTGACGATAGCCACAAATAACAAAGCTATCAATGCATAAACATAGCATTACAAAAGAATGGAGTTTTGTAACTAAGGACCTCAAGAAGCTCCTATTCCACTTTTCCTAATTTCATTTGAACTCTTGAGGCAAGATAACTGGTAGGGAAAAGATTCCTTAATATCTCCTCTCTCACATTCTCACATCAAATAAATCCCTAAGTTCCTTATTATCTCCTAAAATAGATTTCACTGAAGTCACCTGAGCCTAAGCTACCACCATCTCTTTTCAATACCACACTAGCCTCCTGGGTGGTCTCCTCATTTCTACTTATGTCTATCTTATCTATTCTGTACACAGAAGCCAGAATGCTCTTTTAAAATATCTGCCTGCTCATGACACTCCGGTATGAAACACTTCAGTGGCTTCCCATGGCCTAGAACATAAAATGAAAGCAGCTTAAGTCCATCCTTCAAGGTCTTGCATGATACTGGTTCTATTCCCTGAGTCCTATCGCTGGTGATGGCCTCTCTAGTCTCAAAGTGAAGGGCCAGCAATGTTGTCTCTACAGGCCCAAGTAATAAATATTTTAGGGTTTTCAAACCATGAAGTCCCTTTTGCAATTACACACTCTGCCATTTTGGCACAAAAAACTATGGCCAAACCCTGCCATAGGTCACCCTGGCATTCCTTCAGCACCTTCAGTACATGGAACGTTTTCATATCCCAGGACCTTTGTTCACACTGCTCCCTGTGTCCTCCTGGCATGCTTTCTTCCTACCTCTGTACCATGTAATACAGTTTACCAGATGTCTGCTTCACATGTGTATGTAATTGTATACCCTGAACAAGCATCCAAGTGAGTGGTCCCTTGTAAGAGGCTCGCTTCCAGAAGGTTCTTGATGAAGTGCTCCTCTCCACCCTGCCCAGAGAGCTCAGCACCTGCCCAGAGTCCTAGGGCAGATTTGATAAGGAAGAACCCTTTGGTGACAGGCTGCGAAGGACAGAGTCTTGCAAAGACTGCATAGCTCAGGATGCCCAAAGCAGGATGGCTTTGGGCTTTGGGCTAGGAAACTGAAAACAATTTGCACAGTTTCTGAAAACTTCCTCACAGCCAAGCTAATCAAACTAGCACAGCTCAAAGGATTTTTTTTCCAAATACTATTTTTAGATTATTATTTTTGTTTGTTTTTTAAGGTACCAGATCTTTTCAGCAGATACAGCTAGTAGAATATCATCCTTTGTGGAAATCTTTCAGAGAAAAATCAAAGTTAAATATTCAGCACACAAAGCCCCTTTTCAGATCAGGATTGGATGCTATCTTAAATCACTGCAAAGTTTATCTTGTTTTTTTAGCGTGAATCTTCTAGTTTTTTGTTCTGCGTTTACATGAAGTAATGTCCAAAGGCCACAGTGACTCAAAAAATGCCAGTCACCTGATATTCCAATCTGGTCCTCCTTTGGAAATGATGGCATCCATACTTAAAGCAAATGCTATATGTTCACATGGGCAATGTGGCATTCAAATTTGAGCCACTTGCAATAGAAACACAACAAAAATGAAATGCTATTTTGACTTTTATGTAGAACACAAAACTGTCCTAACAATGATGCAACAAAGACTCTAGCCTTTTTTAAGAGTAGTGACAATGGATGTGCCCTGGAAGGTCAAGTTTCCTTTTATGGGCGTTCATGAGAGGTTGACAATTTCCCTCAGAGGGCTCAGTGCTGAAGTGTTGATAAATTGGGACAGAAGCCCAGGGTCACGTCTTCTTTACTAGACAAGGAAAGCGATGCCTCCATTGAAAGCAAGAGGGCATTAGATGGGAGGAAAGTGAGTGAGGAGAGTGGTCAGTGTTAACAAAAGACCCTAGGACTCATGTCCATGTGACTGACAGATAAGGGCCCTCAAATAACAAATCTTCCTCCACTTCTCCCACTCTCTAAGACACTCCCTTTGGAAGTCTCTCTTTCTTCAAAGGTTGACATTATTGTATATTCTTTTTAATCAAGTTTAACTTATAAATAGTTCAGAGGTAAAAGAGTCAAATGGGTATAGTGTGAATTTTCCTGATCCTGTGGGCTTCTCAATTTAATAGGTCCCCAGCTCACTCATTTCTACTTATTATCTATTTAAAAAAACAACTTATGATAGTCTAGATTGAGTTATCCCAGATTTGTATTTTTTCAATTCCTGTTTTAAATGCTACCAATCACTTCTTGCCTGGATTTGTGAGGTGAGATTTTGTACGTATGATCTGGGAGTAATAGGGGATGTTGAGTGCTCCTGCCCCCAGGTCTGGTATAGCACACAGCAGAGTACCACCACACTTAGAAGGTGCTCAAGGTATCATTATTTATTCAACTTGATTGCTTTTTCTTGAAATATTAGAGATTTTCAATTTTTATTTATATTTCAAGAATCCTCCTATATCTGGACTAGTTTGTTACATTTTTTTTCATTTATAAAGAGTGACCATGACTACTTTCTACCTTTACGTTGACATCTATGATCTAAAATGGACTGATATTGGCCATTTGGAATCAGATGACCATATGATCTCTATGCTGGGAATAACAAAGAGAAATAGGGTTGCATTCATCATCAAAAAAGATACCTCAAGATCTGCCTGAAAAACAATGTTGTCAGTGATAGAATAATATCTATAGGCCTACAAGGTTGTTGTTGTTAAGTGCTGTTGAGTCAGGTCTGACTCATACCAACCCTATGTACAACAGAATGAAACATTCCCAACACTTTGCCATGCCCAGCACTACATCAGTGTTTTTCTGCTATGTATAGGATTTTCAATGACTCATTGATGTGGGATTATTTTAGGAGTGGGCTGCCAGGTTCTTCTCTCACTTTTTTGTGATGCTGGGAATCAAACTCAGGGTCTCAAAGAGCACAGAGCAGCATTCTGCCAACTTGGGTTAAACCCCAGTCTCTACCTATAAGGAAAGCTAGTTAATATGACTATTATTTACTAATAAGGCCACAAATAAACATAGAGAAGTTTTTACCAGCATCTATAAGCTGAAATAGATTGAACACACAATCTGGATGCACTAATTACTACTGACTAGAATGCAAAAGTTAGAAACAAAGAAGACAGCTCAGTAGTTGGAAAATGTGACCTTGGTAACAGAAATGATGCTAGAGATCACATAACAGAATTTTGTCAGACCAATGATCTTTTCATTGCAAATATATTTTTTTACCAGCATAAATGGTGACTATACACATGGAATTCACCAGATGGAACATACAGGAATAAAACTGACCACATTTATAGAAAGAGATGATGGAAAATCTCAATATCAAATGTAAGAACAAGACCAGGTGCTGATCGTGGATCAGACCATCAACTGCTCATGTTCAGGTTCAAAATGAAACAGAAGAAAATTAGAACAAATACACAAGAGCCAACATATGACTTTGAGTATATCCCACCTGAGTTCAGAGACAATCTTAAGAACAGATTTGATGCATTAGACACCTATGATTCAAGACTAGGTGAGTGATGGCATGATATCAAAGACATCATTCAAAAGGAAAGCAAAAGGGTTATTAAAAAATAGGAAAAAAAGAAAAGACCAAATTGCATGCCAAAAGAGAATCTGAAATTTACCCTTGAATGATGAGCAGCAAAAGTAAAAGTAAGACACAACAAAGCTAAAGAACTAAACAGAAGATTTCAAAGGGCAGCTCAAGAAGACAAAATCAAATATTCTAATGACACATGCAAAGAGCTGGAGATGGAAAACCAAAAGGGAAGAGCATGTTCTGTTTTTCTCAAGCTCAAAGGATTAAAGAAAAAATTAAGCTTCAAGTGACCATAGTAAAGGATTCTATAAGGAAAATATTAAATGATACAGAAAATATCAAAAGAGGATGAAAGGAACTCAGAGTCATTATACCAAAAAGAATTGGTAGATGATCAACCATTTTAAGAGGCTGCATATGATCAGGAACCAATGGCACTGAAGGAAGAAGAGGAAGCTGCCTTGAAGGAATTGCCAAAACACAAGGCTCCAGGAATTGATGGAATGCCAACTGAGATGTTTCAACAAATTGATGTAGGACTGGAGGTACTCAATTGATTGTGACAAGAGATTTGGAAAACAGCTACTGGCCAATTGACTGGAAGACATCCATATTTGTGCCTATTTCCAAGAAAGAAGATCCAACTGAATGCAGAAACTATTGAACAATAACATTAATATCTCAAACAAGTAAAATTTTGCTAAGGATCATTCAAAAGTGAATGCAACTATACAATGACAGAAAACTGCTGGAAAATCAAGGCAGATTCAGTTTAATGAGGTTGTAAAAGTAGAAGTTGTATCCTTCAGACTCCCTTGCAATTAGTGTTCTCGGTGTAAAATTAGCTTCACTGGTGAAAGGCACCTATGAGAGTTTTTGAAGGCTGAAATGTCGCAGATGCTCTCTTTTCCTTGATCTGGTCACTGATCTACAAAGATCAGCCGGTGCTGAGACTCAATGTGCAAGGTGTGAGAACCAGCATAGAGCTGGGAGCAGCAGTGTTGTGACTGTGGATAGATAATCCAGGGGTGGCAGGCATATGGTTTCTGCTCCTCCAGCCTTCTGATAATATTGCATGAACTCAGTTCTCCACTTCAAATCTTCATCCAATAATACCTAGGTTGACATCTGTTTTCTGTCTGGAATCCTGCATTCACAATTTATCCTGATGGAAAGTAGGGAATTAGCTTCTATTTTTTATTATATAATATATAATTTCTAATTTATAGAATTTATTTCATTGTTATATGACACAAAATTACCACATATCTTCACTATGAATTTTACTCTTTAACATTATAAATTGCTGGTATTTATCTTATTTAATGTTATTTAGCTTGAATTCTAACTCATGTGTATAAGATCTTAATTGCTATTTTCATTTGTATTTACCTGTTTTATCTTTGCTAATTCTTTTGTTTAACTTTTCTGAATCATTTTTGTGAATTAGTTTGAAACTTTTAAAAGAAAAAAATGAGAAGAATGATCCATTTATATTTATCTATATGTTTGATCCTATTTGGTTCTTTGTATTGTTTTCTTTAAAGATATTTTTTCATTATGTGTTTACTTTTTAAAAATACAGTGCTAAATCTCAGGACATTTTAATTTTTGTCCTTGTGTTATCTTGTGCTCCTGTATGTTCAAGATTGTCCATAATATCCAGGTACACTTCAAATTCTCCAATTATAAGTATACAATTCAGTTCTATAGAATGGAGTTGATTATCTCCTTTATATGTCTATCTCCTCTCGAAGTCACTGTTCTCATGTTCTGTGGTCTTCCATGAGTTATTAAAATTTTTGTGGAATGGGGCAACAAAATTCTCATATCCTTCATGGCAGTATTTTTTAGTGAGTTTTCATCACTTACAGGGAAATTAATGACTAAATTTTCTCCATATTTTCTGTTAAGATATTTTTGGATGAATCTGTGTTTATTCCTTTTTTGAAAGAAATTTGGTTTTCTGCACTGTTAGTGGGATGTTCCAGTGCATGAGAGGATCCCAGATAGCATTCTAAAACTCACAGCTCAAGGGTTCTCTTTTCTGTTGCTAGAACAAAATTTCTCTACCTTGGTACTACAGGTTGAACATCTGAAAATCTGAAATCCGAAGCACTTCTGGTCCCAAGCATTTCAGGTGAGGGATATTGAACTTGTAATGATGTACAAAGGCTGGATAATTTGTTGTTGTTGGAGCTGTCTTTATTATAGGATGTTCTCCAGTTGTGGTGACCAAAATGTCTCCTGAAGTTGCCAAATGTCTCCAGGAGGGCAAATTTGCCCCAGGGAAAATCACTGCAAGAGAGTGATAGACGTTCTTTTCAATGTGATCCTTCCATGTAACTGCTTCCTTGACTGCAAAGGTCATACCTGATTCTAGTGGGATTTTGCCACCAGCCCAGGGCAAGCCACAAGCCCACTCTATTGGCCTCCTCCTGGCCACCTTTAAGAGACATCATCCTGACTTCTAAAGTGCTGCACACATTCTTCGAGCTGCATTTTGTTAGATGTTTTAAAGAACTATTACCCAGAGGGCCACTTGGCTGTATTCCTTAACTTGTTCCCTCCCCCATCCCCAATCCCTTTTCCAGCCTTGACCTCTATCTGGTCTCAGCCCAGCTCTCTGCAACTCCCTCATGATGGTGCTGTCCCCATATGTTCTGAAGATCTTTGAAATCTGCCCCTACCCGCTTCCACCCCTCTGTTCTGTCTCACAGTCTTCCTCGCTCTGCCTGTGTTGCTACAGTTTGCAAGATTTCCATGTTTTATAGCTTTACAGAAAAAGTCATTTGTGGGAAATTTTGTTTCCATTTTTTTTTTCACCTGTTTCACTCCTATAGAGGAAGTGGGAGATTTAGAACTTAATTGTCCATGTTCTTATTAAAACTAGAGTCCTGAAAAATATGTTATAATATTTATTTTTTATAGAAAAACTCCCCTGAGGTCGATAGGTTGGATTGGCAGTCAGCCTACATTCCATTCCAACCCTGGCCCTGGTGAATCTTCTATACTCCTGGCTCCCTTGCAGAAGGGTTCTGGATTCTGGTTTGAGGTGCTGGCCATCAGAAATAGTCATACAGGATTTTGAACGTCAGAGGCACGAAGCTAATCAAAGGCTGTCTGCTTGCCCTCCAGCTTTTCCATCGGGAAGCACAAGCTGAGACTTGTCGTCATCAGAGACCTAGTCACTTGCTTTATTGGTGGAATGATGTAGCTACAGTCGCAACAGCGTCCCGATCTATCTCTGGCTCTCAGCCAAGACCATGTGGTTTAGAAGTCAGCAGTTCTGCTGGCAGCTTCCTGATTCTGGTTACCCGGATGACTGCAGAGGCAAAGATCCCTTTGGCTGGCCAGGTCTTCCGTGTTGTTCTAAAGTGTGTTTGGCTGGCCTTTCCCAAGATTTTGAAACAACTAAAGTCCTTTCTCTCTATAACTGCTGGAGTGGTTTTGGTTTTCTTCAATCAGACTCTGCTTCTTGTAGTAAGTACTTTCACAATTGAGTGTGGGAGACTGAGTTTGATTATCTGACCTACTTAGGGACAATTTGTTTATTGGTGGAAACTGAGACATGGCACACATCTGCCAACAGCTATTTAAATGATCTCCTGTGGTCCCATGGAATAAAGGCTCACTGGAGGCATGTTTTGGCCAGGCTGAGTGACTGTTGTGATAGACCATCAGGGTAGGAATGTGAAGTGCAAGGACTTGAAGTTGAGCTGGCTCTTTCTGATTTCTACAGACTTAAAGACAAAAGTTGGAAGGCTCAGAATTTTAAGTCCTCAGTTCAATGAAGAGCAGAAAGCCAGAGATCTGCTCTGAATAGCTGAAAAAAAAATTTTTTTAGCTCCAGGAGCTTCAGAGCTGGTACAGTCCAACTTTACAAAGTAAGCTGAATTCATAGTCTGCTCTGGTTTCTTATATAAAATTTAGAATATTGGTTGGGAAAGAGAGGGACAGAGAATTGGAATGGATGAATTTTGGGAGAATTTAGATACCTTAATACCCTAAGCACAAACTCCACCAAACTTTGCGTGTCAAAAGAAGAGGAGACTCCTCTTTCTTTTTCCAAGGAATGAGGGTAGAAAATCTTACTGTTGAAATGGGCTTCCTGATTTCAAGATGATGGAGGTAGAGGTGGAAAGGCAGTTGTCAATTATCAGAGCTAGGGTAGTCATGGTTACCATAGTAGGTGTCAGAGTCAATAGTGGTATTCCTAATGATTTGATCTGCAGAGAACTTTCACAATGGAGAATAAGGATCCTAAAATTGAAATAGAAAGGCAACTTACTGGAGTAAAATACTCTAGCTCTAGCAAGTATTGTGGCCCACTTGAGTTATTACAATGGAGAGGAATGGTTTCCTCATTCAGTGTCTAGAGGTCCATTCCAAAGAGTGCACTTAGAGAACAGTGCTGGGACAAGCTTATCACATGGGTATTTTTCATTGTCCTCTACTGAAGGAACAGGTGACCTTTTATTGAAGTCATTCTATACCTAGACATTCCAGGGATTACTATGCTCTACTCTGATGCTAAGCCTTGCTACTCAAGTATCATCATTTTCTACCAATTACAGTTGTGGTTTATGGAGCTCGGGTGATAAATGGAGTTTTGGCTTGATTTTGTCTTGTAGTGGATGCAGAGGCTCCACAAACATGCCCTTGTTAGTGTACCCATTTATGAATGTAGATTTTAAGTAGTAATATCTGGCAATTGGCAGAATATTTACATTGCCTCACTAACTTCTGGAGTAAAGTCTATTTTGATGAAAAGTGTCAAGAGAAGGCATCTGAAAGTAACTTTCCATATCAAAGGAATTAGCCAAAAGCCATGTCACTTTTCTGGGGGAACTGCATATATTACTGTCATCCCCAAACACTTGAAAGAAGCAAAGATGATATTTCTTATCATATTCCACCCCTTTTTGCAGTACTAGGGGATTGATCCCATTGACCTTGAACATGCTAGGTGATAGGTAAGTGCACTACCGCTGAGCTGTACCCTCAGCCTCCTTTTTATTTTTTTTTATGAGACATGGTCTGGCTAAGTCACTTAAGCTGCTTCTGGCCTCAAATTCATGATCCTACCAGCTCAGCCTCCAGAACTACTGGGATTATAGGTGTGTGCCAAGGGCCCCAACTCATATTCTCTTTTAGCTTTGGTTTTAGACTTGAAGAATGAGAAAGGATTTTATTGCAATTAATGAGGTGGTGAATTAAATCATAATGGCTGTTCCTTATATTTTGGCCTTCCTAGAATCTTCAATACCAGTTTCTGTTGAAGGTTGAGGATTCCCAACTCCTCAACCTACACAAGACCTGTAAGACTAGAGAGTGCTACTTGGTTGCAGTCCCAAGCCACCTGGCAACAACGCTTGCTGCTGTCAAATGCCAGGAGACACAACTGCTGCCTAAGAGCAGCACTTGAAGGGCTTCTCCTTGCCTATCCATAATTTCTATCCAGGTAGAGCAAAAGGACCCCAGCCAGCTAATTGGATACAACTTCATGATGGCTGGGAAACAGAGAGACAGAGAGGCAGGGACAGGAGACAAGATAGACCTTTCAAAGGTAGGCCCCCCAGGGCCTACTTCCTGTAACTAGGCCCCCCCACAATAGTCCACTCAGCTATGGATTAATCCATTCATGAAGTTAGAGCCCCCAGATCCAATCACTTCTGAAAAGCTGGCCAGAATTCTTTAACATGTGAAACTTGGGGGGAAATTTTTAGATTCAAATGATGTGAATTCAGCATCATGAGTCCAATATCATGAATCCAGGGTGATCTTAAGAGCATGAAGCTCCCTTTTGTAACAACACTAGGAGTTTCCTAAATTACATAGTTGATTCATTCTTTATGATAGCCATATTGAATCATTATACAAATAGTTTGTACTGGTGTTTTTTTTGTTGTTGTTGGTTTTTTTTTTTTTTTGAGTCTCCTATTGTTAGACTTTTGTTTTTTTCCTGATCTTTTTCCTTTAGAAATAATAAAACCATGGATATTCTCAAATGATTCACACATGTGTGAATCGTTCTAGATATGGAAATGAATTCAGGAATAGCTGTAGCTGGGGTCAAATGATGCAGGCAGACCCATTTCCCTGTCCAGCCCCTACTTTCCTGCTTTCTGGGTTGATCTCACTCCCAGGCAGATTCATCCTACGTGGTCTGGCATATGCTCTGTAGCCAGACTGCCCACGTTTAAATCCTGGCTCTAACACTAACTTGTTGTGTGGCTTGTGGAAGTTACTATATTTTATATATTCAGTTTCCTTGTCTTAAAAATGGATAAAAGAATGTTGTTGTTGTTGTTGTTGTTGTTGTTATTGTTGTTAGGGGCCATTGAGTTGGGTCTGACTTAAAGTGACCCTGTATACAACAGAAGGAAGGACCCCGCAACACTGTGCCATATACCCAGCAATATGTCGGTGCTTTTCTGCTATTCATATGGTTTTCAATGGCAGATTGTTTCAGGAGTAGGCTACCAGGTCTTTCTCCCATTTTTGCAGTGCTGGGGATTAAACCTAGGGCCGCAGAGCTTGCAGAGCAGCCCTCTATCAACTGAGCTAAACCCAGCCTGGATGAAAGAATAATTGTTACTTTATAAGATTTGGAGGGATTAAGTAAGATATACATACAAACTATAATACCTTTTCTTAAAGTTTTGGAACGTAAACAATAAATTATTACCTACTACTGTTATTAGCTATTGTTGTTGTTCTTCTAAATGATTATGAAACCAATCACCATGGCTAGGATGAAATGCCCCAGAGGAAACACATAATCCCATTCAAACTACACCAAGTGAGAATGGTGAAGTTATCCCAAAGAGCTGCTAGAAAGAATGTTTTAAAAAGTGTGTGTGTGCATGTGTGTATGTGTATGTATATACACATTTATGTGTCTCATATGGATTATCATAATCACAAAGGACAACATAAAATGAAAATCTGAAAAACAAGATACCTAGAAAAGAGAATTGAAAGTAAAGTTATCAAAAAATGTAATATGGTTTATGTTTGAATGGTTAGATATTGGTATATTTTAAAAAATTCATCCATTTTTAAAGGCATTGCTGACCAATATGTTACTTTTATAAAAATGAGATAACTAATAGTTCACTCAATAAAGGCCTGTGAGCATGCAACCATCTGGGCAGCAGAGATAGAGGTGTGAGCAAAAGACAGAACTCCCTGCCTTGTAAAGCTCATGTTCTAATGAAACTAGCATGCTATTAAAATTTGAAAAGATACTGGGATTTGACAATAGAAATGGGGGCTCAGTCCTAACTCTGCTACTTGCAGCTGCATGCCCTTCAGGAAGTCATTTCATATCTCTGGATCTCGGTATCCTTCCCTAAAAAGTAGTGATATAATGTCTCCTAACAGGGTTAGTGTGAGGATTAAGTAAAATAATGAGCTTGTGAGTGCTCTACAATGTAAATCATTGTACACACACATAAAGCATGACTATTTTCATCTTTCAGATTATTTTTATAACATACTGTGCCCATAAGAAGTACTAAATGTTGCTACATTTAAATCTTTTCTATTGGAATTCCATAACAGTATGGTGAGCTGTCTTTATATTCAGCTTTAAATATACTGTTAATTTTACGTGATATAAAAATTGGACTTTAAATGTCCAAAATCTCTTTTATTGTTCATAATTGGAAATACGAAATAATTCTTGAATAAAGCTTATAGCCAAGGATTTTGTTTCCTCAGGAAGCTGTCAGATTTTCACCACCACAAAAAATAGATTTCCTAAATATGTTTCTCTGCCTATTATGGTAACAATTCTATTAAATTTAAATTACACTGAAGTCTTGTTTTAAATATTGTTGGAAATGTACAATGTTGTTTTTTTCTTCTAGCATTTCATTTTCACCAACTTTATTTTTTATTTTTATTTTTTATCATACTGGGGGAGATGAACTCAGGGCCTCATGCATGTTGGACAAGTGCTCTCCCACTAAGCTGTACCCTCAGCCCATTTTGTATTTTTTTAGTTTGAGACAGGGTCTTGCTAAGTTATACAGGCTGCCTCTGGCCTGGAACTCATGGTCCTCCTGCCTAAACCCCTCCTAGTCCTTGGGATTACAGGCATATGCCACTGCACCCAACTCCAAATATTATTCTTTAGTGCTATTATCAAATAGAGAGTGCATGGTGTTCCTTACATTGTGGATCATGGAGTTTATTATTAGAAGGAGCAATGGAGATTCCCTAGCTCAAGTCCTCATTGCCCAGTAGAGAAAGCGGAGCTCCTGTGGAGCTGGGTGAGTTTTACATTTAGTGAGGTCAACAGCTGGACAGGGCTCCATGATTTCCCACTACCAACTCAGTGTCCATTCCAACGCGGTCAGCCCCCTCACAGTTTATGCCCCATTAGAAGTTCCCAGGGATCCCCAGAGCAGAGCATCCAGTGATGAAAGAAATGGAAACCTAGTAGTTATATAGTAAGTACCATCCATGTGATTTGTTCCACAGAATAATGAGTACTTCTAAGCTTGAATTTTTTTATAGTTGTCTGTTTGTTGGTTTGTTTGTGGTACCAGGGAGTTGCACTCAGGGCCTCAGGCATGCTTTTTGCAAGTGCTCAACCACCGAGCTGCACCCTCAGCCCATTTTTTTTGCTTTGTGTTTTTGAGACAGGATCTCACTACTCAGGTGCCTCTGGCCTTGAACTTGCGATCCTTCTGCCTCCACCTCCCGAGGCTCTGGGATCATAGACGTGCTCCACAGCGCTTGAAGCTTGAAGCTTGACCTCCCAGCTTGAAGCTTGAACTTTTAAAAGTCTGCATGTTGAATATGTCTTCTCGCTTTTCCTGCCCCCACTTGCATTAATTGTGAGTCCAGGGTTTTCCCTCTAACAGTCAAGCTCTAGAGTTCAACGACAGAGCCGTAAAACATCTCACCCTTGACTTCTGGGAGGTCAGATTTCAGCCTGTTTTTGGTGCCTAGGAAGCTACTTCTGGCCCATCTCCTGGCTCCCCCCCAGTGCTCCATGTGACCTAGGTGACTCAGACCCATCCGCACACAGCCCTGTGCTCTTGGTCTGGAAGCCAGGGCTGGTCTGGAGGCCTTTTCATTATTTCACATGGGACAAAATCCATCAGCCGCATCCTCCGTAATGAGGCCACCCCTCTCCTTTCACGTTCCTTGCAACTCGGTCTTCTTTTAAAGGCTGTGGAGTTTTCTGTTTCTGCATCTGCTCTGGCATTTATTAGTCCTCATTGCCTTCAGCTCTGGCAAGCGGTGTGTTTAGTTCCATCCAGAGGCCTGCAAACGGCAGGTACCTCGTAAGTTTCACGCGGCTGTTATTAATGATTACTGCCCCTCTGCACCCCAGTCAGGGCTGGTCGGGCCTTGTTTACGGAAAGAAAATGGGCTTTGACTAGGCATGGAATGTGTCAAGCACAGCTAACAGGAGAACTGATTTATAAGCCCATCTCCTATTTAAATGTTTTTATTGCCAATCAGTATTTCTAAAGTCTAGCTCCATGTAAGTATTTTTTAAATGATCAGTTCAATGTGAAGTTTAGGTTTGCATGGAGTTTTCATAATTGAGGCTACTTTTCTTTTCTTTTCTTTTTTTTTTTTTTTTTTTTTTTTTTTTTGGCAGTACTAGGGGTTGAACCTAGGGGCTAGGATTTAGCTCAGTTGGTAGAGTGCTGCACTGCAGTCTCTGAGGTCCCGAGTTCAATTCCCAGCACTGCAAAAATGGGAGAAGGACCTGGCAATTCACTCCCAAGGCAATCCCGAAACAGTCAGCCACTGAAAACCCTATGAGGGTCGCTATGAGTTGGATACCGACTCCACGACACCTAACAACAACAACAACAAGGGGTTAAACCCAGGGCCTCTCACCTGTGTGCTTTGTAAGTGCTGGACCACTGAGCTGCACCCCCAGCCCAATCTTTGTTTTCTTTTACTTTTTGAGACAGGGTCTGGCTAAGTTATGTAGACTGCCTCTGGTCTCGAACTTGCCATCCTCCTGCCAAATGAGGCTACTTTTGAAAGGGAATTCACTCAGGTCAAGTTTTGCTGACTAATTTTGAAACCCTGTCGGGTAATGGAGGAGTCAAATAAAGGAAATATGAGTGAAAAAGCTTTTGAGTGGTAATCTGGAAACAGCCTCTGTGACTTGCTGTGTGACTCAACCCGCCTGCTTCACCATCTTGGGTCTGTCGCTTGATTGAAAGGGAGGATGTTAGACCTGATAAGCTGCAAGAGCTCAGCCAGGACTCCTTATCTAGACCACTCTATATCTAATATGGTTTTATGACTTACTAGAAATTACTAGATGTGGAGGAGTGAGATTGTTTCCATTCTTTCTCTGAATTAATAAGTCGTATTGTTCATTTCACAGCATTCGAGCCCATCTGGTTCATAACATTGCAGATTTACAGCCCAGGTTTCAAAGCACCGCCATTATCTATATTGCAAATGTAGAGGGTCACAGAATGTTTTTAATAAGTTAGAACCCAAACAGCATTGCATAAGCTTCTCAGAGCAGGCCTGTGTTAAAGAGACCAATCACAGAAGCTAAATCATAACATTGAGCAGACCCAAAAGAGGGGCATTAACACTCTATTCCAAACATCTATTTTTTTCCTTGGCTCATGATAGAGTGTAATGTTTGGCTAATATATTTAAAGGGTGGGGTTTTCCAGTTCCTGATGAATAGGCTGTTATTAACACACAATTTTTTCTTCTTTTATCGAAGTGATAAATTCTTCATGATTATTTTGTGATGTAGTCAAAAGGGAAGTCATTGAACTTTTACAGTTTCAAAATGCATGTGCCTTCCAAGACCCAGTTATGGCTCTGTTTTTCAGGGACTCCATTCTGTTTCATATGGAGGCAAAGGCAGCGTAAGAGGAAACTCGAGTAAAACTAATGTCAACAAAAAGAAAAAAATGTGGAGGCTGAGGTTTCTTTTATCTGAAATCAAGTTTCTCTTCGGTGCAATGTCCTCTTTTGATCCTGATGTCTGTAATGGTGTCAGCAGCCTTGAATTTATTTATGGCTCTTTGGTGTGATCAAGCTGTGTGTGGAAGCCTGGTACCAGGCTTCCCTAAATACCTTGGTGGTAAAGGTCAGTCCAGAGCAGAATTATGAGGGGAGGCAGCTATCTATACTTTCTTCAGTCTAACTTAGCAAGAACACACCTAGTCAGGTAGAAATTTAGAGGTGGACATATGGATTTGTATTTCATAGACATGCATCCAAGTAAGCATTCAAATGTGGTCTGCTAAGTTGAATTTGAGAAGAGATGACTGGAGTCAAAAATAGTAAAAACCAGAAGGATTACAATGGTTCCCCCAAACAGCAATTTTTGGTTGTAATGTTGGGTCTGCAATCAAGGCTAATCCTCATAAGCAACAAAAGGAAGTCACCTGCACAGAGGGGGCTTCTACCTTCCTGAGTTTCTGACATTGAGATCCAACGTCTATTGGAAACTTCAACTGACTCCATTAAAATTTGACTTAACTTTTGTGGAAGTTTCTTAAACAATAGTGTCTTCACCTAAGCCTGAAGACCAAATATTCATCATAGCTGAAATGAAACCCTTTAAAGGCTATTTGTTTAGCAATGTTTGTCCTTTTTTTATCGATGATAAATGATGAAGAGATATTTCATTGGGTTTCCAAATTCCATTTGCTCTGTTAAACAATCTTACAGCTAAGGACTCTAATGAAAGTTTCCCTATGATAAACCTAAACAATGATCCAAAAGGAATGAAAAAACCACATTAATGAGAAAATGATGTAGAAGGTCAGTTTTCTGCTCTCCTAACAAAGATTTTCATTACAGAAAAATCAACAGCTGTGCTGGGGTAACACAGGAGCACTGGCCATACAAAGTAACCCCTTGAAAAAGAATGGATTTGAAGTAAATGGGCTGGAAACACTGGATTTTCAAGCAATCAACAGCCACACATGAGGGGAAACATGGAGCCCTTAATTTGGTTAAGTGTGCTGACCCCAAACTTCTCCACACATGTGAATCTCCATGAGTGCACAGATAGTGGGGATCCCTAATGAATGGGAAAATAATCATTGTCATAAATTGCCAGTTGCAAGATGTGAGAACTCAAGATGATGTCGAGCCCAGGACCTCATATGACCTTGTGCACTTTGCCCACTTATAAACATAAAGGTTCTCTTGACACTATGACTCATTATGTTGTGGTGGTGGTTGTTAGGTGCCATCAAGTTGGGTCTTGTTGGGGATTTTTTAAATTATATTTCCCAGCTAGGGCCCCTCATAACAGCCTGAGGGGTTGACCCCTAGTTGACCCCAGGGTTCATCTCACTCACTCAAACCAGCCCCTCCCTTCGAGTGAGCAAAGATGGCCCCCGGCCAGCTTGACCTGCCCTAACCACCTTAATTTTGATTGGCTCCCCTCACCACTTTCAGGTAATAACTGTCCCCACCTGGCAGGTATGTCAGTTTACCCGCTGTACCTGTCAGGTGTGTGCCCTGATTGGCTGAACCCCACCATATGACCCCTCCAGGACCCTATAAAAGCAGGGCTCCTGGACCCCCATCCTTGTCCTTTGAAGCCCCCTATTGATCCTGACCTCTCTGACCATCTCCTGAACCTCATCACTTGGACCAGAGCTCCCTACTCCAGCAAGACCTTCTAGCAAGCCGGTGAGATCAAGCCCAGGGGCCCCGAAGAGCCGAAGGCATCTAGCAAGCCACAAAGAGCCTCCCAGCTCCTCCCATCCTTGGGAAAGAGAGAGGTAAAGAAGGCGAGCCGCGAGAGTCAAGATCATCAGACCTCCACAGAACACCAGCGGCTGTGGCTGCGCCTTTAAGGCTGAGCTGTACCAGCACTTAGCCTGCAGCATTCCATTCTGCAGGCCTAAAGCCAGCACTTGAAGAGATAGAGCTTTGCTCTATAGGGGCCGCTTGCTCCTTGCTCTCCATCAGTGGAGCACCCCAATAAACCTTACCTACCCTTGCTCAACCACCAGAAGGTCTCCCGAGGTCCTTCTTTCCCGACATCGACCACATTGTTATGTTGAGGGTTTGGCCCTAACTTTAGCTGGGCTAGAGCTAAAACCCCAACAGGGTCTGACTTGTAGTGACTGTATATACAACAGGTGAAACACTCCCCGACACTGTACCATGCCCAGCACTATGTCAGTGCTTCTCTCCTATTCATAGGGTGTTCGATGGCAGATTGTTTCGGGAGTGGGCTGCTGGGTCCTTCTCCCTAGCCTGCAGCACCTGGTAGTCCCAGGTGGTCTCCCATCTAAGGATTAACCAGGCTGACCCTGCTTAGCTTACAAAATCAGGTGGGATCAGATGCCAGGGTTCTATGGCTGCAAACATGACTCACTATAGGAATATAATATTCTATATAGTTCTCTTCTTGTAATTGTTGTTGTTGTTAGGGGCCGTCAAGTCGGTTTCTGACTCATAGCGACCCTCATAGGGTTTTCAATGGCTGTTTCAGGATTGCCTTGGGAGTGGATTGCCAGGCCCTTCTCCCATTTTTGCTGTGCTGGGAATTGAACTCGAGACCTCAGAGACTGCAGCACAGCACTCTACCAAGTGAGCTAAATCCCAGCCTCTTCTTGTAATGCTCACCTTATATAGACTATTTTAAATAAAAGGATTTTTTTTCCTTTAGAAGGGCTCATGTCTTTTTTTTTTTTCTTCTTGTTCTCTTCCATGTGAAGGCTATGGTTAAATTACCTTAAACATGCTCTTATTAATCAGCTCTCTACTAAGAATTTTAAATACTCATAAATGCCTGGAACTCTATTGCATCAACCCTTAAAGCCAACCAAGAAGCAATCTCAAGTGAGTTCACAACAGTAAAATAATGTAAGATCCAAAGCAAAAAAAAAAAAGTATATCTGTGGTTAGAAAATAACTTTGAGCAGTTCTTACCAAATTTTTGGACAAGTATTGCAATACAATTGATCCCCATGACTTCAACGTTCTGTCCCATGCAGCAAAATGAAAGAGAATTGCTCCTGTTGAGGGACAAACACTTTCTTCACCGAGAAGGAGTGTGGCAAGGTGAAGCCCTATTTATTCACTCTTGGCATTCTTTCTTGGGGACAAGCACCTGGGCTACTAACCAGGTGGGGTGACCCAGCTCAATCCCTCAGGGCTTTCTGCTCAGAAAGGTAGCTTTGGGAAGTGGACACAGCCTTCAGTTGGACTCAAACTTCAGTTCAGCTGTGTGAACTATACAGTTTGCCTTAACCTTTGTGAGCCTTGGTTTCCTTAATTACACAATGTGTCTAGGGTGCACTTGAAGGAGGTGGAGGAGCCAGCACTGAAACTTAGGCTATCTGGCTTAAAGCCTGTGCTAACTTACTTTCTGTTTTCTTGGTAAAAATGCACATCTGACCTGTAGTCAATGTAGATAGAAGTAAACATATATTGATTTCATCTGAAGGATCTACTTTCTCTCTGAATGAATGCTTCTCCAAATTCTGGCTGCTTCTCAATTCATTTCCAGATGATTCTGTAGTGCTTGTCTCTAGGCTCCACGTGCTCTATGGTTGTGTTCAGTCCATTGCTCTCATCTGCTCCTGTGGCCCCAGTTCTTCTGTCTGCTGGGCTGATGCAGAATGCACTGAGGGGAAGAACTTCCACATCTCAACATGGATGTGCGTGTCAGAGTTGGTGGTAACTATCTCTTGATTTGTGAAAAACAGGACTACATTCTGGCAAATCTTTTTCTTCTCTTTTCTTATTTTGTTTTAAATTCATATCTTAATGATTGAGATTGCTTGTGAAGATATGGGGACCTCGTCTGCCTTTCCTCCTGATGCAAAAGACTTGGAAATTCTCTGGGCTTCTATCTCTTGGCTACACATTGCTGCTGCTAGGGCAAGGAGTCACCTCAGCAGCCATTTGCCTATACTCGGTTGTTGGGAAGAAGAGTTTGGGATTCACTAGTTTAGACTTTTGGGGGAAGGCAGCAACCATGTCTTGGTTTTCCCTGTTATGTCCTTAATACTTAGCGTGGTGACTGGCTCATGGAGACCATGCAGTGAACATTCGCTGAATGAATGAATAAGTAAATAAACCATTCCAAAACTAAAGTCACAGGTGTTTGCAAAAGTCTTTACTATTTGTTTCATATCCAATACCCTCATAGAATGGACACATCTGTCTACATGCTTAGGACTGTTCTTGTATGAGAACATTCTGCTGGACTCACTTGCTGTTGTCGTTGTTAGGTGCCATTGAGTCAGGTCTGGACCCTGTGTACAACAGTCAGGTCTGGACCCTATGTACAACAGTCAGGACCCTATGTCCAACAGAACGAAATACTCCCAGATTCTATGCCAGATACATGATCTTACTTATGTTAAGCTCATTGTTGCAGACACTGTGTCAATCCATCTAGTGGAGGGTCTTCCTTTTTCTCACTGACTTGCCACTCCCCCAAACATGATGTCCTTCAGGGATTGGTTGCTCCTGACTGCATGTCTAAAATATGTAAGACGTAGTATAGCCTATGAATAGCAGAGAAATACTGTCAGATATAGTGCCAGAAAATGAGCCCCCCAGGTTGAAAGACACTCAAAAGATGACTGGGGGAGAGTTGCCTCTGCAAAGTAGAGTCTACCTTAAAAAGTAGATTCACTAGGAAACTATATTTTTCAATACTAGATGTATGAAGCAATGTTTTTGAGACTTTTCTAAGGTTACAAGGTAATATGTAAATGGAGAAAAGATTGAGGTTGTCCATGATTTTGCTTTGCTTGGCTCTATAATCAACACCCATGGAAGCAAGAGTCCAGAAATCAAAAGACACATTGCTCTGGGAAAAGCTGTGGCAAAAGATCTCTTTAGAGTATTGAAAAGCAAAGATGCCACATTGAAGACGAAAGTGTGCCTGGACTCATGCCATGGTATTTTCAGTCGCATCGTATGGTTGTGAAAACTAAACACTGAACAAGGGAGACAGGAGAAGAATTGATGCTTTTGAATTATGGTGCTGGAGATATCTATTGAATATACCATGAACTGCCAAAAGAACCAACAGATCTGTCCTAAAAGAAGTACAACCAGAGTGCTCCTTGGAAGCAAGGATGGCTAGACTGCATCTTACGTATTTCAGACATGTGGTCAGGAGAGACCAATCCCCGGAGAAAGACATCATGTTTGGGAGGGTGGCAGGTCAAAGAAAAAAAGGAAAACCCTTCACCAGATGTATTGACCCAGTGTCTGCAACAATGGGTTTAAATATAAAGATCATGTGCCTGGTACAGATTTGGGAAGTGTTTCGATCTTCTGTACATAGGGTTGCTATGAATTGGACTTGACTTGATAGCACCTAACAACAACAACAACGTTTACTTTTTAACTTTTTTCAGAACAGCTTTAGAGTTACAGAAAATTGGAAATAAAATACAGAGGGTTTCCACACCCCATATTCAATTTCTCCTATCATTAGTATCATATATTAGACTGGTATATTTGTTGTAATAAGGAACCAATATTGATACATTATCATTGACCAAAGCCTATATTTCACTGAGATTTCTTCAGTTTTTACCTAATGTCCTTTTTCCGTTCCACAGCCCACCCTACATTTTAGTGGCCATGACTCTTGTGCTCCTCTTGGTTATGATAATTTCTCAGACTACAGTGATTTTGATGATCTTGAAAGTTTTTGGTCAGGCATTTTGTAGTGAGTCCTTCGATGGGAATTTGTCTAATTGTTGGTGGTTTTTTTTTTTTTTTTTTTTTGAGACAGAGTCTTGCTGCCCCTGGCCTCAAATCTGTAATCCTCCTGCCTCAGCCTCTACAGTAGCTGGGATTCCAGGTGTGGGCCAAGGCATTCAGCTGTCTGATGTTTCTTAATGATTAGATTGAAGTAATCTAGTCATTGCTGCAGTTTTTAGAACAGCAGAGATAAAGTGAGATTTCCTGTCACATCAGGGTACTTGCTGTCAAGATGACTTGCTTCCATTGATGTCCTTCATCAATTGACTGAGGTGGGCTCTCTCAACCTCCTCCACTGTAAAATAACTCTTTTCTCCTCTTTTTTCTACTCTGTACTCTTTGGAAAGAAGTCACTATGAACAGTCTATACTAAAGGAGTGAAGAATTATGTAGGAAGAATTTTTACATAAATTATTTGGAATTCTATCAGGAAGATTCATCTCTTCTCCTCCACATGTTAATTTATTTAATCAATCATTTATATCAGGATGGAAGCATGATATTTATTTATGCTTTGGTTTGTAACCAAATATTATCTATTAATTTCATAGTTCAAATTGTTCTAGGTTTAGCATTGAGAGCTCTTTCAGTTGATTCCTGTGTTTCTTTGACATATCCCCACCATGGTGGGGGTTTTAGTTATTGTTATTACTTTTACCCCTTGCTTACTTTGTGGCTGTATAAGATGATTCTGGTTCCTCTTGGCTATTTCTTATCTCAAGCATTGGGAGTAGCCATTTCTCCATGGAACCTGAATCCTTTTTGAACAATGTTATTAGAAACCAAGATCTGGGCTCTGGGTGTACTCATTGGTATTGTGGCTCCCTAGAGGCCTAAGTGTGCTATTTTAAGCCCTCTAGATGGACACATAAATATATGTATGTATATGTACTAATGTATGTATACTAACTCTTGTGTATACACATGCTGATGAATATTTCTATAGGCTGTTGTTGTTGTTAGGTGCCGTCTAGTCGGTATCCGACTCATAGTGACCCTCTGTACCACAGGGGAAACACTATTGTCAGTGCTCTGTTGGGCATAGGGTTTTCAATGGCAGATTGATTTTTGGGAGGGGGTTGCCAGGTCCTTCTCCCAAGCCTACAGCTTCTGGTGTTCCCAGGTGGTCTCCCATCCAGGTACTAACCAGGCCCGAACCTGCTTAGCTTCTGAGATCTGACGGGATCAGTTGCCATAGGGCTATGGCTGCAGGCTATTTCTATAGGTACCCATCTATATTATGCTAAACATGAGTATATATGGGCATCTCCAACTTTAATCCATTACCACATAGACCATTCTAGCCTGTTCCACCTGCTTCTCTGTCAACTCCCACTCTAACAGTGAAAACTCTGTCATTAACTTAATTGTATAGTTTCATTATACTTGCACAGCAGCCTCAGAATTATTAACCCTTTACCCTATTGGAAAGACCCTTATTAAGTAACCTCCAGTGCTTATGTACAGTTTCAAATACTATTTATTTGCAAAGCGGATTAGGCCAACAACTCACTCCCCCACCTCTCCTTCAGTGTGGTTGTTTCATACATTTGTGATACAATTCTATGGTCAAAGTCGGCCATCTGTTCAGGGATCCTCTGGCCTTCGAAATGGTTTTCAAAAGTTTGCATACATTAAGGTATATGTACTCTTTGCATTGTAAAGCTCAATGAGTTTTTAAAATGCACATAATACACATCTTAGAAATTTGTTTACCAAGGCAATCATTTGGTATGTATGACATGGACAGCTTCTTATTTAAAATCACGTTTTATACCACAGAGATCCCTGCACATTATGGCACCTAACAACAACAACATTCACAAAAGCCAAGTTATGAAATCAGGTAAGATATGAATGGAAAAAGGAAATGAGGTGTGTATATACAATAGAGTTTCATTCAGCCATAAAGAAGAATGAAACTACGACATTTGCAGGAAAACAGATTGAGTTGAAGATCATCATGTCAAGTGAAATAAACCAGACTCAGAAAGACAAATATCACATGTTCTCTCTCATATGTGGAATCTAGATTTAAAATGTGTGAGTGTGTGTGTGTGTGTGTGTGTGTGTGTGATTGAGAGAGAGAGAGAGAGAGAGAGAGAGACATAATTGAAAATAAAAGGGGGATTATTAGAGAGGAGAGGAATAGAAAGAAGGGGGAGGAAGCGACAAGGGGATGGTAATGTGGAGGTGAATAAGAGCAAAGTACATACATATATCATGAAAACGCCATTATGAAACCCATTATATTGTATGCTAGTTAAAATAAAAAATTTACAAAGAAATTAAATTTTTTAAAAATCACATTGTTTCTGGTTTAACACTCTGAATATAGGAGAATTGTCTTCCATCCTGTGTATATGCTTGCTTAGATTCTTCAATCCCATGAAAACATGGTCACATCATCTTTATGTTTCATTTCTAAGTTATGTGGAATAATTCCAACCAACTCAATACTTCTTCACATCATCACCAGAAAATGCAATCTTAACTAATTATGCTATCCTATTTTTAATCAGGATTCCAGATTAAGAAAATCATACTCATGATCAGAGTAAATGAAAGTCATGTTTCGTGGAGTACTTACTCCCTTGATGAGATATTCTGGAGTTCAAGCAAGCACTATCATCAACCACATGCTGGTACCATATTGTCTTCACCCCTGGCAGATTGCTTACATGGACCTTATGTTTAAAGGCAATGCCTCTGGCTTTTATTGTGGGATTAGAAGAAATAGCCAGATTAAATCCCTCACTGCACTCACTACAGGAAGGCAATGGAAGACCTTTTCCATAAACTCATCTCTCTATCCCCACCAATAATGAGTTCCAAGTAAGAAATGCAGACATTTTTAGAAAGAGCTTTACAGAGATTTGATGAGGGGAATGTAATTACTCTAACAACTCATTTTACGACAATCGTCTCCAGGTACAATGGTTGCTCCCCATAATATGGTTATTTGGTTTTACACAAACAGGAAGGGGTGAATGGGATGCATCTTGCTTGTCAGGTCATATGAATAAATCTGGGAAATAAAAAGGTGCCAAATCACTGCTGGATATAGCACATCTAATTTGTTTAGAACTTAGTGCTAAGAACAACTTTCTTTTTCCTTCTTTCTTTCCTTCCTTCTTTCCTTCCTTCCTTGCTTGCTTCCTTCCTTCTTTCCCTTCTCTCTTCTCTCCCTTTTTCCCTCTCTCCCCCTCCCTTCCTTCCATTTTTTTCTTTTCTTTTCTTTTTTCTTTCCTTCCTCCCTTCCTTTCTTTCTTGTTCTCTCTCTCTCTCTCTTTCTCTCTCTATCTCTCTCTGTCCCCCTCTCCCTCTCCCCCCCCCTCTCTCTCTATTTCTTTCTGCCTGGGATTGAGCCCAGCCCTCTGCACATGTTAGCCCAGTACTGTACACTGAGCTGTATCCCAGTACTTGGTGTTTTGAGACAGGATCTTTCTATGTAGCCCAGGCCACCCATGAAATTGTGATCTTCCTGCCTCAGTCTCCTGAGTGCTGGTATTAGAAATGTTCCCCAATGCCCAGCTAAAACTTTATTTCATTAAGGTATTGATATCATACCTTTTCTCCTGGGCATTAAGATCAGGATAATTGGTCATGTTCACTTTTTAACTCTGACCATGAATAGGGGTTTTGAAATTTGAAGTTTGACTTGAATACTACCTAGCCTTTATTATTAACACATCACTATCAGTACGTTGTTCAAAAGAAATAAAATATACACAGATTTTACAGGGATAGAAAAAGTTATACCAAACAAATACTAATAATCTAAGTAAAGTTGAGAGAGAAATAATGGACAACAGATCAACTAAGGAAATAATCTTCTAGTGGAAGTTGTTAGGTTAGGTGCCGTTGAGTCGAGTCCGACTCATAGTGACCCTCATAGGGTTTTCAATGGCTGGCTGTTTTGGGATTGCCTTGCGAGTGGATTGCCAGGTACGTCTCCCATTCTAGTGTAAGTAGCATTCCTTAATAACATAAGGGAAATTCGCTAGAAAGTTATAAAATCTTGGGCTTGTCTGCATACAACAACACAATTTCACATTATATAAAGCAAAAATTAACAATGTTAAATGGAGTGTTTGGCAAACCTACAGTTATTGGAGATTATAATAAATTTCTCTCAGAAACTGATGTGATCAAAAAAAAGTACACATGATGTTTGAAACACACAATTTACAAACTGTGCAAATAGGCATTCTTCCTGTAGAAACTTAGTGGTTTGAAAATATATATTCCTTATAAATTCTCATCAAGCATATATAGAAAGTGAACACCAATAAGCCACCATGTAAATCTTTAAAACTTTTAAGGAATTAATTGGGCACAGATCACATTCTCTGAAATCAGCAAAAAGTAACCAAAAGTGATGTAATAGTTGCATGATGGAAAAAGCAAATGCTGTATTACTCTGTACCCCACCTACATTTGCCAATAAAGGTAAAAAAAATCAATGAAATTAAGTCTATATAAATAATGCAAAGAAAATAATGTCCCAATTCATGGGTCATAAAAGAAATCAGTGAGAATTATGAATGTCTTATAACTTGACAAAAAACACTTCATATAAAACATATAGAAAACGGTTTGCATTGTACTTAAAGGTAATGGTATTATGGCAATTATAAGAGAATACATGGCCAGAAAGGCATATATTAGAAAATTTTTAAAGTAAAAATAAATAAGTAAATGGCCAACTCATGCAATTAAAAAAAGAAGCATAAATGCCAAGAGAGCAGAAAAATACAAATAAAATAGGAAATTAGCAAAACATAAAGCAAAGAAACAATTTAGAAGATTAATGAAACCAGAAGCTTCCTCCTCTGAAAAAAATAAACAGACAAGCACCAGACAATAAAACAGACAAATTCTTGAGAAGATTTCAAGAAAATAGGACATCATTTAAACATAATAAAAGAAGCAAGACTATAAATAGGTAAAATATGTGAAGACCATAACAAAATAATATGAACAATGTTGAAACAATAAATTTGAAATTTTAAGTCAAAAGGCAAATTTTAAAGGAAAATATGAATTAAAGTCTTGATTAAAGAGAAAAATGGAAAACCTGAATGGAATACAGTTGGTAGTAATAGAATACGTGGTCATAACACCCCAAAGGATAATAGAATGAGATATCTCATAGCTTTGGGAGAAGGACTTGGCAACCCCCTCCCAAAAATCAATCTGCCATTGAAAGCCCTGTGAACAGCAGAGAAGCACTGACAATAGTGTTTCCCCTGTTGTACAGAGGGTCGCTATGAGTCAGATACCGACTCGACGGCACCTAACAACAACAACAACAACATCTCATAGCTATATTTTATCGAATAGTAAGACAACAATGACTCCTAATATTATACACATTGTTTCTTATAAAAAAAAATGCTTTCCAACTAATTTTGTGAGGCATGGATGACCTTTACGAGAAAACCAGACTAAGTGGTATGAGAAAGAAAAATTAAAAGACATTCTCATTCTGGAACATGAAATCATAAATCCATGCCAAAGATGTTATAGTTATTCTGTTCCATATATGGTTTTTATAAATAACTTTATATCCTCTGCATATTTATGTGAAATACATGTACTATTTTGTAAATACCTATAAAGTCAGGACTTGTGCAACAAACCAGATGCTAGCATTAACTGTATATTTTATCTTACCCAAAATGCAGATGCAAGTCTTTTTTATTATCTAAGTTAAGTCCTCTACGAATCCCTCAGAGTTGTTTCATTTTACTTCTTTTTATTTTTTTTAACTTATTTTTTTAAGTGATCATTTTGTCTAACCAGAACTTAGAAAGCATGAAATGGGAAATTTAAAGGCATTTAACTCAAGCTGTTGACAGAGACAATAGTCATGACATTTAACCCCCAGAAAAGTGAGACATTGGACCTGCCTCTCCACCTTCCTTTGTGACTGCCACACATCAACCTCTTGCCAGATCATTCCAAAGAACAGCATGTGACTTAAAAATGCTAGACATTTAGACATTTTCACCTATGACAGGATTGTTTGGCAGTAATGAATGAAAAGATAAGAATCTTTCCTTTCCCTCTACCCCCAACCCAAACAGGAGACTCCCTTGCCCCTCAGAATATCTGATTGTGGTTCCAAAAACATGCACAGTGAACACTTCCTTCACAAGGACATGATGTAGCATTAAAAGCACAGACAACACAACCAAAAATGAACAAATGGGATTACGTCCAACTGAAAAGCTTCCGTACTACAAAGGAGACAGCAGAGTCAAAAGGCAACCTCTGGCCTCTATGGGAGAAAATATGTACAAAGTATATGTCTGATAAGGATGCAATCTCTGAAATATATAAAAAACTCCTACAACTCGGTGGCAAAAATCTAATAACCAGATTTAAAATGGGACTTGAATAGCCATTTCTCTAGAAAAGCCATAGATGGCCAAAAGTACATGGAAAGATGCTCAGTCGCACTAATTCTCAGGGAAATGCAAATCAAAACACAATGAGATACTATCTCATACCTGTTAGGGTGGCTACTATCAAGATACAACAACAATAAACACAGGAACCACAAAAAGGGTAAATAGTAAGGATAGGAAGAAAACGGAACCCTAGCATCAAGGAATGCTGCTGGTGGGAATGGAAAATGGTGCAGTCATTATGGAAAATAGTACAGAATTTGCTCCAAAAAATTAAAACTAAAATTACCAAATAATCCAGCAATCTCACTCCTGGGTGTTTATCCAAAGAATTGAAATCCGGGAGTCGAAAATAGATTAGTGTGCTCAGCTTCATCACAGCATTACTCACAATAGCTGAGACACGGGAACAACCTAAATATCCATGCACACATAAAAGGCTTAATCAAATGTAGCCCCTACACATCATGAAGTACTATTCAACCTTCAAAAATGAAAAGTGCTTTCTGTGATACACAGCAACATGAATGAACCTGGAGGACATTATGCTAAGTGAAAAAGACCCATCCTAGAAAAACAAACACTACATGATTACACTTATATGAAATATCTCACATAGTCAAATTCATTGAATCAAAGGTGGAATAGTGGTTGCCAGGGGTTATGGGGAGAGAAAATGAGTCGTTACTAATCAATGGTCATGAAGTTTCTCTTAAGACGGATAGATTCTAGAGATATGTTGTACAACATTGTACAGACAATCATGTGCTGTACACTTAAAAATTCATTCAGAGGGTAGATTTCATGTTAAATGTTTTCACCACAATAAAAGAAAATTGAAGAAAAACAAAATACTGGGGTCTATGCTCTTAGAGCATGAGGTATTTGTGGGTAGATAGAGGTTTTAGGGAGCGAATAAAGGAGAAACCAGGGATGGCAGGCTTTTAACCTAACCTTTGCATTACATGCAGTCGGGGGGAATTTCTACATAGAGTGTCAGCTTTTCTTGTCAAATGTCAATTTGATTAGTGTGATGCAGAAAGACGGGATCACCTCAAACAGTGTTTAATATAAATGTTAATATACAGATCACTTACACTGGGCTTTTAGAAACATTTTCTTTGAATTTACATCTAAGTATATTTGTCTGACTCTCAGAATTGTGTGTGCATTAACCCCTAAGCAATATTCCATATTGCCAGGGGAAGTTTCCCAGAAAGATATTCATCGACTCAAGATGAAGACAATTTCTGGAAGTGTTTTACTTGCTGCAAAGGGGAGGTCATGTGCAAGAGTAAACTCAGGGGAGGTACTTGATGGTTCACCACTGAATTTGATGGTGGTTTAATATGTAACTGACATAGGCCTCTACCATGTGCTCATGTGATACATATATTCACCCATTGGTGGAGAATGCCTAGGAAGAAATGAGGTCAAGCTGGAATGGAATGTAAACCAAAATATCAAGTAAAATGAAAAAGCCAGTTGAAAAACTGTATATGGTACAATTCTATGTTTGATAAAAATTAAAGATAATATTTTTTGCACAGGGAAGGAAAAAGCATCAGAATTTAAGGAGCATTGTGAAAATAGTTTTCTTTGTGAAAGGAATTAGAGTGAAGATTCAAGTGTCCTGTGTTGTAATAACATTGTTTATACACACGTATGTGGAAAAAATGACTTTGATAATTAGGAAAAATATTTTTAAATTGGGGGAGGACAAGAGGAGCGCCAGGGCCCTCATCCCTTGTTAGCACTGTCCAGGCAAGTTTAACAGAAGAAACCACAGTGACTCCATGGTGCTACCTAAATCTTGTCACTGGCTTACTCCTTGTCCCGACAGGGCACAACATTGAATAACTTTCAGCTTGGAACTCAGGCACTGGCTGTGTGTGAGCTTCTTAAATGCCAATATATAAGGAAGAATTTATGTAGGAACAAAGGTGGGACAAAGTGAATCCGAAAGGATCAAGAGCAAGTACGTGGTATGCCTTCAAATCAAGTCCTACATAGAGTGCACATGAGTCTAACAATCTTTCAAAGTAGATTTGTGCCAGTTGATTCTGTGGAAAGCAGATTTTCCCCAAGGCAGTGCATAAGAACCATCTCTTCCAGCATTGGCTTTATAACCAATTATAGGATTTGATTCAGGGCCACGTCTCTTAATAGTAGCAGGAAATCAGTGAAGTTGCTTGACTTCTCTGATACTTTCTTCATCAATAAAATGTGGAAAATAACAGTATCTACCTCATGTAGTGGTCATGTAGATTAAAGATATAATGCCTTGGTTGAGGATATAACCCTCAACTCAGGGCTTGGTATATAGTGAAGGCCCAATAAATATCTGCTATTAAAAAGAAACTGTAACAAAAGAAGGCAAATTTGTGCAAGGACAAGAGAGAAACAAAAAAATTGCAACCACTGATAATTCTTTATATGCTAAAACACAAAAGCATTAAATAAAGATTTATTAGTCTCGTATTATGGGGCTGGGATTTAGCTCAGATGGTAGAGCACTGCGCTGCAGTCTCTGAGGTCCCGAGTACAATTCCCAGCACTGCAAACATGGGAGAAGTCCCTGGCAATCCACTCCCAAGGCAATCCCAAAAGAGTCAGCCATTGAAAACCCTATGAGGGTTGCTGTGAGTCGGATACCGACTCGATGGCACCTAACAACAACAACAACAGTCTCGTATTATAGATACATTACATCATATTTAAGCATTGTAGCAAATTCTATATAATAAGATGTAAAGCAAATACCAAGCAAATACCAATTCTGTGGTAGTATAAGACATTGTACAGGTATTACTGTTGTTAGAGGTCACTGAGTCGGGTCTGACTCAGAGCGACTCTATGTACATGCAACACAACGAGACACTTTCCAACACTGTGCCATTAGTGGCATTATGTGAGTGCTTCTCTGCTGTTCACAGGGTTTTCAATGGCTAATTGTTTCGGAATTGCTTCGGGAGTGGATTGCCATGTTCTTTTTGCATTTTTGTGGGGCTGAGGATGGAACCCAGGCCCTCAGAGAGGACAGAGCACACTCTACCAACTGAGCCAGATCCCAGGCCATTGTACAGGCATAAGATGGGAAAATTCCACACACTGAGAGGAACTTAGCAATTCTTTGTCAGTCATTTCTCTTCTGTCTCTAGCTGTCCATATTTATCCACATCAAAGTTATTTCTAAATGGCTTATGGATTGATTCCTCATGAATTCTATTCTAGCATAATTCTGGTTCCCTAATAATCTCTAGAGCTCAGTACAGGTGGGCATAGAAGGATGTACATATTTGGAGCCAGATCTCTCTGAGTATAAATTCCAGCTCCATCCTGCATTAACTTTGTGACCTTGAGCACATTATGTAATTTCTTTGTTCTTGGGTTTCCAGGTCCAGTCAATGAGAATACCATAATGCCTTCAACTGAGGCTTGTTAAGAGGATTGTATGACTGTATTTCCAATGCTTGGTACTCAGCATGTGCTTAAAGGTTGTTAGATTCTCTGCTTTTCCCAAAAGGAAACTTAGAGATCATCACCCTCCTCATTTTACAAATGTGAAAGCCTAAGTCCACAGAAGTTTAAAAAAATACCCAAAGTCCCATTTCTGCACCATTTCTACTGCTGTCCTTTCTCTTATTAGCCTGCATAACTTCAGCAGAGAAGAGGAAAACTCAGTGGAATCAAAATATATTCTTTTCCTCTTTTTAATATAGGTAAGCCACCAAGAGACTTTCAACGCAAGAGTGAGTTTTATGAAAGGGCGTAAGAAGTCTAAGAACTGTTTTAAGTCCTCCGAGATATTAAAAACAGAAGTTCTGCTCCTCCAAGATTTCCACAGCAGAACATAAGTATTCTGTGTGCTTTGGCACCAAAAACTTCAGAACGGAGTATTTATCTGCACATTTCAACCCGGGTCTCCTGGAATGCCTGCCCGTGGAATTGGCAGAGGGACTGGCATTTGGTATTTAGAAAGTCAGGCTTGCTCAGCATACAGCTGGATTGGGAGCCCAGCGCTCTACCATTAGTCAATAGGGCTTGTACAAAGTGCAACTTGAGTGTAAATGTTGGGATTCTTACCCCATTTTCACTTCTCTGCCATCTTTTCCCACACTTGAGCGTCACCCAGGGAAAATCCATTAGAACTTATGATCATGTGCTCATGGAAGGAGGCAAAATTCAACAATCTATCATTTACAGATTGGCCTCTTTACCTGGGGGAAAATGGCAACCTTTACTTGGCAATAAGGAGATACTTAATACTACCATGTTAAAATGGTCAATCAAGGGTCTTATTTCTTTAAAAAAGTGTTTTTAAAATGATAGCTTATCGTAATAAAACTGGTTGGGGTTTTGTATACAAAGTGTATATATGCTCCTTTGTCTCTCTCATTTAAAGTTCCTATTATATCTGGAAAAAGCAGGAACTATTAAATGTTGAGCCTGCAGCCATACCACAGTGGCATCTGATCCCTTCAGATCTTGGAAAGTAAGCAGGGTCTGGCCTTGGATGGGAGACCACCTGGGGACTCCAGGTGCTGTAGGCTTGGGAGAAGGACCCAGAAACCCACTCCCAAAACCCAATCAACCATTGAAAACCCTATGAAGAGCAGAGAAACACTGACAGTAGTGTTTTACCTGTTGTACATAGCCTTGCTATGAGTCAGACACTGACTCGACGGCACCTAACAACAACAACAGCAACAACAATTAATGTTGCTAAGACTGTTGTATCTGCTGTGATGCATGGAAACTCAACCATTGGGAAGGACTGTGCTTGTGACTACACCGGGTGCTCTTACCAAATTGCTCTTATAGCAGGGTATGCTGCTGTTGTAACTACGATACTGGTTAAGCAATATCTAGTTATTTCAGCTACATAGATCTGCAGAGGCACACAAACTGGACCAAATGCAGAGCCCTGTGAGGCATTCTCCTGTGGTTTCTGGGGTATCATGCTGCCTCTAAAAACTGCTCATTTGTCTGCCATTGTGGAATTTTTCCAGCCTTTGGTGAAGGTAGGTAGTACTGTAAGTCCTATTTGGGTCAGAGTATATTTTATAAAAAGGATAAGACCAAGCAGTCAAACCTCTGTGCCTCCTAGGCACTAATGTACTTCGTTCTGTTTATTATTAACAGTTTTCCTCAGAAACAAACTCTTGTCAGAGTTATCATTAAATATGGACATTTTGGGGCCTTGTCAAATATATCTTGAGAGAATTATTTATAATCTGTGCAACCCTGCTTACATATTAAGAGATAATTATAGGCAAAAAATGTATATTTGCTCTTTTCTAGATCTGGGTCATTTGACTGGATTTTCATGTTAGTAGGTATGAATGGGAGAAGGGAGAAAGAGAAAGTTTTGAACCTATTGATTTAAACTAACAGAGTCAAAAATAAAACAACACACTCCTTACATCTCTTCTTTGTAAGATGGTTATGTCCCCTAGGCTGTTCCATCCGGATATCGTCATTGATAATCAGAACTGATCTGTGCTGACCCTCTGATTTACACCATTGTTTTCATTCAAAAATTATTTCTGGTTCTGCCATCTTGGGGCAGTGGTTCTATTCTGGGGGCGGGGTGTTTCTTAATGTGTCCCTTCCTGGCTCTGAATCTCTAAACGATGTTTCCAAAAAGTTTCAAGAAAAACTTGCCCCTTCCTGAAAGTTGTCCTCTGTAGCTTTGGCGAGTGATAAGCTGCATTCTAGTACTTCATTCCTAGTTGTGGATTTGTTGTTGTTGTTGTTGTTGTTGTTGTTGTTTGGGAATTTTTAATGTACACCTTAATGTGATTCATTCTGATATGCTTTTCATTGTGACATTTCCATATATGCATTTTGTTGTACATTATACAGATAAGTTCCCCCTTACCCTCTTGTGCACTTCCTCCCCCCATCCAACCCACCCACCAAAGACTTCTTTTCCATTTGCTTGTCTTTTTATGGTAATATTTTTCTATATATCCTTGGATTCCAACTCTGTTTAAGAGTGAAACTTTTTCTGTAGTGAACTATCTTTTTACATCTTTTATAGTACTATTACATGAATTTTCTAGTCCATCTATAATAATACCATTCTTTGGCATTATTGGTGTATTATAATTATTTCCAGAACTATTAAAATTGGGCTGTTCACCTTGATGTCACCCCCTCCCCCATTCCTCATTACTCCTTGTTCCTCCTCTCCCCCCTCTCCTCTCCCAGGATTTCCTCCTTTTGCTAGATTCCTCCCTCCTTCTTTTGTGTTCCCCAAATTGTCCCTTCTCCAATAGGTCGACTTTAACTCCTAGTTGTGTTTTGAATGGGTCTTTCTCTAGGACTCAGGGTCCTTCCTAGCACTGCCTTCCCCCAGCACTGTGGGAGAGCTGGTTCCATCCTGTCTCTGTTGAGGTCTAAATGATGGCAATATGACAGTGTCACTGTGCCTGAGATCTTGAACTCTTTAAACTTGGGCCAATTATTTTTCTGTGATGGAGATCAATGACCTTTTTATTTCTTTTGCCCTTGGAAAGAATACTTAAAAATACTTTAAAAAGGGTGTAAGAGTGGATCTGAAAGGTCATTCTAAATTTTGATTATTAGGATTGTTTCTCACAGGTTGGGAAGGAGGGATGTACAGAGAAATTAAGGAAATCATGCGACTCTACATGATCCACCACATCTAAGAACTGAAGTTGCCTACCAGTGTGATACAAGTTTACCGAGGGTGGTGAGCTGGGTTAAAACTTCCAGTGCTAATTGCATGTAGGACATAATCCAACACCTTATAGGTCTCTCAATTTTCTTTATCTCTCAGGCCTCTCAGAGAAAGAAATGAGATAAAGCTGTACTTCTTTCTTCACTCTGCTTCATCTCTCTCCTCTCTCCTCTCTCACTTCCCTCTTTCAAAAGCACAGCAAAGACGGAGATCCCATACCACTGTGTACTTTTCTGCCTAAAATTCTGGAGAAAACATGATGGTGAGTGTGCCCTGAAGCTTCCCAGGTCCTTCATGCCACTATAAATGGAGGACAGCTGATGTCTGGCAGTGGTCACTTTGCTTGGTCCTGGGGAGAGAAGCAAAAGGCAGATTTCCAGTTGATTTTATCTCTATTACACCATATCAAAGTAGGGAAGGAAGTGACTGGACAGGCTCCCAATGACCGTGCTCTCTAAGTTAGACACTAGGTTTTGTTTCGTTGTACTTTAAGCCAGCCAGCCCACAGAGACCAAGTATACTCGGGGTAAGTTGCTGCAAGCTTTCTAGAATAAAGACCTGCTAAAAACCAGGTGCCTCCGTCTCATAGTGACCCTCCCAGGGTTTTCAATGGCTGACTGTTTCGGGATTGCCTTGGGAGTGGATTGCCAAGGTCCTTCTCCCATTTTTGCGGTGCTGGGAATTGAACTCGGGACCTAAGAGACTGCAGCGCAGCGCTCTACCCACTGAGCTAACTCAGTTGGTTGAGGTCCCGAGTTCAATTCCCAGCACCGCAAAAATGGGAGAAGGGCCTGGCAATCCACTCCCAAGGCAATCCCAAAACAGTCAGCCATTGAAAACCCTATGAGGGTCGCTATGAGTCGGATACCGACTCGACAGCACCTAACAACAACAACAACAACAACAACAAAAACCAGGTCCTAAGTGAACATTAAACTGGGAGTAAAGGAATCTGGGCTCCAGTCACAATTGGGCTGCAATTTCCTCATCTGAAAAGTGAGAGCAGAACTAGATGAACTTTAGATGGGGTGGGCAAAGTATTAGAAGGGACCCTGGATTGGCCTTAAGTCCATCAAGTGCCTTGAATTGAATACCAAAGTGTGCTTGTGTGTGTGGTTTTATTGGGGGTATCTGTTCTCTCCCTACTAAAAAAAAAAGAAAAAAAGTCCCAAGAATCATTGAGTCTTTTTTCTTCAAACTCTAAAATCTATGTGTGACTCTTTATTGAAATCTCTTCATTCGATTATTCAGGATACCAAAATTAGAGTTTTTTTCAAATGTGCTCTGGGGGACAAAAATCAGAAATGTCTATGTCCTTTTAGCATGAATCCTTAAATGTATGTTTAAAAAGTTAATCTAGATATTAATTATAAAGTAACTTAACTAAGAAAATAATCTGCTATATTTTTTTATAAATTCTGAATAATTTTATATCCAAAAAGCAGGGCTTATCTTTAAAGCAACAGATTAATGATTTTACAGCCCCAAGTTTCTGTGTGTGAACCTAGATTAGAAATACATTGTTTCTAAAATAAAATGACCATAGATTTTTTTCTTAAAAGTTTGAAGTGTTCAGTTATAGATAACCCACACATGCGTGCATGCGTGCGCCCGCGCGCACACACACACACACACACACATGCACGCACTCCTAAGAAAATTTGACACGGCCTTAAAGAATAAGTATGTATATAGCAGGGTATGGTGGCGCACGCCTGTGATCCCAGCGGCTCAGGAGGCGGGAGCAGGAGGATTGCAAGTTCAAGACCAGAGGCAGTCTGCTTAACTTGGTGAGACCCTGTCTCAAAAAGTTAAAAAAACTAGGCTGGAAGTGCAGCTCAGTGGTCCAGCACTTGCAGAGCATGCAAGCATGAGGTCCTGGGTCCAACCCCCAGTACTGGAAAAAAAAAAAAAAAAAGAATAAGTATGTATCACAAAAGTGATGGACAAATTATTCTTTTAAAAAATACCAAGAATTGGTGAGTTTTATTCTGCTTAGGATTTTGGAGTCTGGATAAGGCTACTGCATAGCTATTTCAACTATGAGAACTTTCTTTCTTTCTTTCTTTTCTTTCCTTCTCTCTTTTTTCTTTCTTTCATTTTTCTTTCTCTCTCTCTCCCTCCCTCTCTCTCTTTCTCTCTCTCTCTCTCCATCCCTTCCTTCCTTCCTTCTTTGCACTTGGGAAGTAAAGAATGTGAACTAAATGTCCTCAAAGATTCATCCCTCCTCGGTGAAATGTGATTGTCCTTGGTATTATAAATGCCCTGCGATCAATACAACTCCTTTGGAGCTTCCTATAGACCAGGTTGCCTTTTCATATTTATCTAGTTTCTAGTTCTTTTGTTAATTAAGAACAAATTTTTCTTTCTTGTCCCTAGTTTACCTGAATGCTCCTAAATCTAAGCACATTAGTAAACATGAAAGCCTGGTTTTAATGGGGTCTCCCCTTTCTGTATGAATGATAGAAGTTTCACAATGTGTATTTCATTTACCCATAATTTTAAAAAGGCAAATATCACTGGGGCCATGAAAGAATTTTTGTATTTATCCAGAAGACGTAGAAACCACCATCCCAGCTGGCTGAAAAGTAAAAGCTTGGTTAAATTGACTTGGCTTCTTTCCCAGAGTTTCCCAGGCATTAGGCAATATCTGAGAGTGAAGTCAGTCACCTTCAGAAGTAGCAATAATGCTTTGGTTCACTCTCGTCCCATTTAACACATTGCTCTTCAGTTATTATACACACGCACACACACACACACACACTTATATATATGTGTGTATATATATATATGTATATATAACATATATATAAGAAAGTTGGTGCTCTTATATAAATGTGGCACCACATTTATAACTTAGGATATAACATCTTTGAGATGTTAATTTTAAAGTCTTTCCTTCCAAGGCAGTTGCTTACCTAACCACTGGATACATATCCTTTACATTTGAAAACATTCTTTTGGGTGTCATTCCTGCTTTGTACAGATGTGGCCAATTTCACTTGAAAAACAACACTGATGAGTTGGATGATACGATTTTAAAAGGGATATTTTTTCTTCTGGTGCTCAGAGCATATTTCAGAAGGACCCTAATTATACCACCTCAGCTGTTGCTACAGCTATTCTGTAAGGATGCTGCTCGTGTGAAAGGTACTAGCAGGGGACAGTGCAAAGGTGAAGGGATTGTGTCTGTCCCCACCTGAACTTCATAATGTAGAGTCATGGAATTCTACAAAAGACAACCTCCGATGACAGAAGGTATCTAACAACGTCATCAAATCTACTGCCACCTACCATAATTTTATACATGGGATAGGCAGATGATGAGAAATAACAAATTTCCCCAAAATCATATTGTTTTATGTGATTGTACATTCCAGACTTTTCCAAATCCTGGTCTTGTGTTCTGATGACAACTCATGATTTATGTATAGATCCCATGGAGAAAGTGACTACTTAACACTGCCCTCTGTGCAAGCTCTCATAAATGGTTTCAGTTATTATTTGCCTAAAGGATATCTTACACCTGAATTACTTCTGAAAACTCCATGAAAAATTGAACTTAAAAGTAGCACACTGTTAATGGTATGAAGCAGTGGCTTTCATAGATTTCTTGTTCCTAACTGAAGTCCTAATTGGTGTTTTCTCTTTTGCTTCAGCTAGAGGTTAAAATAATTATTTTGCTAGTATTCAAGTGGATGGAAAATACTTGGAATATCTCAATATTGCACTTAAATGTCTAAAATGTGAAATATTTTAGGTTGTTAAGGATGATTTGTTGACTGCATATTGAATTAACAATGGTTTATCCAACTTTTTTTTTCTAAATAAGTCTATCATAGTGCTCTCAACTCTTACAAGTAGTAGATTCTACTCAATGCCAATAGATACATTTAATGATTGCTTCTAATGCTGTAGAAACTGAGAGAGATGCAGCATTCCCTTTTAACTACTAAAAAGAGGTCAATTTGGGTGCCAGATTACAGAAAGGTGTAGTTTTAGGGATAGATTAGAAACTGAATACACCAAGGTAGCTGATAGCAAAAATGAACAGTATATAATCTAATCTCTTTAATTTTATGTACATGAATATAATGCATGTCAACTTTGTACATGAGATACATATAGTATTTAAACATTTTATTCAACAAATAAGAATTTACAATAGCAATATAACTGACTAAAGCTCCGCTCACTTAATAATACTTAGATTAGATCTGTTCTTTGACAGGAGAAGAATAGTTTACAATCGTAGAAACACTGACATTTAAAACAAGACTTTATAAAATAATTTATATATGTATATTATATATATATATATATATCTCCTAGCATCTATAGAGAGGAATGGTTTGCATTTGTGGATGTGTGCAATGAATAGCGTATTTTAAATGTTTAGGCAATAAAATAATTTAGAGGCAGTCCATGCAGTGGTCAAAGCAGGGGATGGCAGTTCCTTCGAGATGTCCTCTACCTTTGACATCAACCAGCATCAGATGCACAGCAGGTACTACGGAGGTACGCAGAACACGTCTCCTCTGAGTTTCTTTATATAAACATCAATATACACACGGTGCTCTTCTTCCTTCCGTAGTCCAAGTACAGGTCACAACTTCTGTGCACTGTGGGACTAGTCAGATTACAGGTAAAGTGATTTAATGTCCTTCCTGGAGTTCTACATAATATATCTCTATACCGGGTAACTAACAGAACTTCCTGGTTTTCACAACTTTACTCTGATACTTCACCGAGTGCCCTCCATGTCCGATGACATAAACATCCAGCAGGTAAGATCTGCCCGGCTGAAGACCTTTAATTGTCTCCGTCGTCACCGCTTTCTGCAGGTTTTGACTGTGGAAATATTTGCAGAGCACCTTTTCTGACTTCTTCCTCGTCTCGGGTCCTAGGCATTGGTTCTGCTTTCTTTTCTTCTGGTCTTCGCTGTAGTTATCCTCCACTTCTTTCTGATAGATGCAAAACTTGTTTCTTTCCTGGGTGCCCAGCCAAGCCACTGTGGCTGAAGAACAGGTTCGCAGCTTGTCGAAAGCTTTGATTCTCGTATCTTCGGGAAGAGAGGGGAAGGACTGCTTGGTGGGCCTGGTGGTGGCCAAGATCTTCAACATGGACGCTCCTTTCTTATTTCCTTTCAACCGAATGAGATACTTGGCTTTGGGTTTTCCTCTCAGCTGAAACTGCCGAATGCCCTCCACGTTATGAGACACGAGAAGTTTCCCGTCCCTCCTCACTTGGATTTGTACAGCATCCAGGCAGGAGTGAATAAAGAAGGTGACTTTTTGGTGAGAAGACACCGGAGCAAAGCGCAGGAACTTTGCCCCCTTCCTTTTCACAAACACATCCGTAACTTTCCCATCTTTGAGCTCCACGGTCTTCTGTTTTGCTTCTTCCTTGGTCCTGGCAAAGGTGCCCACGTAAGCGGTGCTCGTGTTGCTGTTGGTGTTGACCACAAAGACATCAAAGTAGTGCTGCGTGTCGGGCTTCAGATCAGAGACTGTGAAGATGTTCTTGTTCCCTATGCAGATTTTCTGAATGTCCACCTTGGGCCTCGGGTACACGGGACGCCCCAGTTTTGGAGGGGTCTTTGCCAGGAGGCTGTGTTCTTTGCCCAGGTGATCTGAAGGAAACCCAAAATGGGCAAAGTCAAAGGGGCTGAAATCCAGCCCAGGCTTTGGTGCCATCATGAAAACATCATCGGCACTCAGTTTGGCTTCCACTGCACAGAGACTTTTGAAATTGTGCTCTTTATTGATGACCACACAGTACTGGATGGGCTGTTTCAGCAGAGAGGCCGTGGGGCTCGGTTTCCAGGCCAAAGTGACTGTGGTGCGTCCCAGGGAGGTCACGTCTACTCTCGGGTCATACGGTAGTTCAGGGTACGGCTGGTCAGACTCTGGAGTGGTGGTGGCATATATTTTGAACTGTGTGTCTTTCTCCGTTGAAAGAAGCTCCAACTGATACAAACCGGAAGGGGAACTAGAAGACACGAAAGACTCCACATCATTGCCCTTATAGGAGAACAGCTCGGTGCCTTCCTCATTTGTCATCTGCTGCTTCTGCTGCTCAAGTGGTTCAGAATCACCTGGAAGACACGAAAAGAGCACAGGCTGCACGTCACTGTGGCTTCTTGTTGTCGTGGTGCTGTCGAGTTGGCATATACTCATAGTGACCCTGTGTACAACAGAACGAAACACTCCCCGACACTGTGCCATGCCTGGCATTATGTCAGTGCTTCTCTGCTATTCATAGGGTCTTCAATGGCTGATTGTTTCTGGAGTGGGCTGCCAGGTCCTTCTCCTATTTTAGTGGTGCTAGGGATTAAACCCAGGGCATCAGAGAGTGCAGAGCAACACTCTACCAACTGAGCTAAACCCCAGCCTCTCACTTTGGCTTGCTGATCTTAAATTGTGTTTTCAAATTTATCTTATTTTTCTCCATTTTAAATATAAAACATGTTTATAACAGAAAATTGTGACATAGAAAAAATAACAAGATAAAAATTCACTCATTAATTCATTAACCAGAGACAATCTTTTATTACTATTTTGGCTTTTTTCCATCCAGTCTTTTCCCTTACCTATTTTCGTGTGGTTGATATTATTTTCACTTATTTCTCTCTGTAGTTTAATATTTATTCTCAGGCATATGTGTACCTAGACAAACATCTTATTTTTTTCTTTTCTTCTTTTTTTTCGGTACTGGAGGTTGAACCCAGGACCTTGTGCAATCCTAAGGCAAGTGCTCTTCCATTGAGCTGCAACTCCATCCCTTTTTTATTTTTTATTTCAAGACAGGATCTTAATAAGTTATGCTGCTGCCTCTGGCCTTGAACCAGTGATTCTTCAAATCTAGTTAGTGGAGTTTTTAGGTCAAAAATGGTACTTTTTTATATAGATTATTAATCCCAACTACCAATCTGCTTACCAAAATGATTCAATCAGTTTGCATTTTAAAGATCATCCATTTCATTCATTTCACCATTGTTAGCAGTACTGTACAGTGCGATTAAAATATAGAATATAGCCAGGCATGGTGGTGCACCCCTGTTATCCATTACTTGGGATGCTGAGGCAGGAAGATGATAAGTTCAAAGCTATCCTAAGCGACCTATTGAGTTTGAAGCCAGCCTGAGCTATATGTTGTTGTTGTTGTTGTTGTTAGGTGCCGTTGAGTCGGTATCCGACTCATAGCGACCCTCTGTACAACAGGGGAAACACTATTGTCAGTGCTTCTCTGCTGTTCATAGGGTTTTCAATGGCAGATTGATTTTTGGGAGGG